>CAXKVX010001552.1:0-29963 GCA_964058865.1 Eleocharis quinqueflora
GTATGCCTGATACAGTGGTACCTGCTGCCTATCAATTCCTTGTATGGGATTTCTATCCTTTACTGTAGCCTTGTCAGGTTCCAAATATTGCAGCAACAAAAGATGACATTTGTTTTTACAGGTCTGTCAGGTTCACTCAACAGCTGGTGCTATTTGCGCCCCAAGCTGCCACTGTGCATTGTCATGTCCAAAATCTTATCCCAACACTTTCCTCGCGACAGGTATGTATGTCGAGCAATAATTAATTATGTTAAAAAAGGACAATCATTGCTTGTTTAATGTTTATATTTTATATTGTTCCATTCTAATGCTTTTTGCAACAGCCAAGCCTAAGATATCTCGCTGTATCAACTCTGCACCATCTGATTGAACGGGATCCGGTAAGAAAATGCTGGACATGATATTTTTTGGCGTCTTTTTTCTGGTTCATTGGCCCTGTGAGGGCTAAGTTTTTTTTTTTTTTGGATAAAAGCATCCCCAAATCAGGGAGCCGGCTTCCCATTATGATGAAAGCAAAAAATACAAGATAGTCTTTGATAGTATGTGGTACAAGAGAATTGTACCGGTACCATCGTAATAGAAAACAAAGAAAAAAGAGAAAAAGAAAAAGAAAAACTTCCTAATTATTTACAAGCTCAATTTATATCTAAAAAAAATTATTAGTCAAACAGCAAAATTTTCATTCAGCATCCATTTAGCCGATGCCCATGTGTCATTTGTGATCTCTTGATCTCCTCCTTTAGTCAAGCAAGTCCTCGTCTTCTTGGCTATTACTATCCTCATTATGCACCACTTCAATTTCTTGCTGAGAGAGATTATTGGCACTAGTTGGTTGCTGCCTTAGGTGCACCCTATAGGCACCACCTGTCCAGTATTTATATAAATGTCTAATTATTCCGTATAAGGTCCCTTCTGCTTTTAAATTTTTATTCTGAAAAATTATTTCGTTTCTTTCAATCCAAATTGACCACACTACTGCAGCTAAAATGTTTCCCCATTTGTGCATATTCTCAATTTTCATTTCTAAAATGTGAGGGCTAAGTTTAGTACCAAGTTTTTAGACTGCAGTCATTAGAAACTCATCTCATTCATGCATGTGGAACCTTTCTTTACTCAGGCTGCGATGATAAATGAAAATATTGAAGAGAATTTGTTTATCATGCTTAATGAAGAAACTGATTCTGAGTAAGTTCTCTAATGTATGTAAGATTTCTTTTTAACATATTATTAGTACTGTCCCACTCAGTTCCTTTTGGGTTACAGGATAGCGAACTTGGTTCGTGCAACAATAAACCGGCTGCTATATTCTTCATGCCCTCAATGCCCCTCAAGATGGTTAGCTATTTTGTGCAACATGGTTGGTATCTATTAGTTTTATAGTTTACTGCTGGTTCATGATGAATCCTATTTACTCTTTCTTTCCTTTTTCTCTTTTATTCACCTTTTTGTGTTTGATTTATTGTGTTTATTTTTGTTTGCTGAGCGTTTAATGAAGTTTAGATATTTTTATGCCTCAGTTCAAAATCTAAAAACCCACCCAGTGTCACGATACTTGTGATAAACCAACTTGCTGTATAATATACCTTTGTCGTAGAACAAATCATTTCATATGTTAAACATTATTGACAAACTGTAAGATTAGCAAGACAATTGGATTGAGATTACTGGGAGGAATATATATTCAGGATCCTGGTGAGTTTTGAACACTGTACCTTTGATGCAATATCAAGGAACTTGTTGCCCAGAACAGATATGGGAGACTGATTTCTTTATTTTAAAATTTTCTGTTTCATCCCTCTTAAGGTTCTTGCAACATCCTCCACAAGAAATGATAATTCTGGAATTGATTATCTTAACGGTGTCTCTGAGGCTGATACATACTATGGAGATGAAGATGACATGATTTCAAGTTCAAAACAAGGGCCCGTTTCAACCTCTAATAATTTCCTTAGAAGAAACAAGCATTTGAGATATCGTACAAGGATTTTTGCTGCAGAGTACTCTCTCTTGCTCCCTCTTTCTGTTTGTTGATGTGCAAGTGCATTTGCTTTCCTTTGTTTTGAGAAAGCCATGAAAGTAGAACTCACATAGTAAAATCCCAAAAGCTACTAAATAAAAACAGTCACAAAATAAGAGAATGGCCAGAACCATGATGATAAGTATGAACTGCCCCTTTTAGGATTTGCTTTCATTTGATCCATATCTTGATCAACATTAAAAATGTAGGTGTTTGAGCTGTGTACCAATGGCTGTTGGAACGGAACCTGCGCACTTTGATCTCTGTTTGGCCTTGAGCCAATCAGTTAAGGGGCATGATGTAACTGCTGATTGGCTTGTTCTGAAGTTGCAAGAGTTAATTTCAATTTCTTATCAGGTTGAAGCTTTAATTTAAACACAGATTTTGTTTTTTTGAAAAAAGATAGATGAGAAAACATATTCTAGAGAACTTTGATTCCCTATAAAAAGTTATTTTTCTGCAGATAAGTACTGGGCAGTTTGAAGGCATACAATTAACAGGTGTAAGGCTCCTAAGCGTCATAATGGATAAGGTATTGTTGACTGACTGAGATTTTTCTGTTGTACTGAACCTATTGTGGTAACAATTATTATGTTTAGTGGTTCTTATGCATTCTAACTAGGCATATGTACGTCTTCTTTCAGTTTGGTAGTACCCCAGATCCGGAGTTTCCTGGGCACATTTTGTTGGAGCAGTATCAGGTTCTCTCTCTCTCTCTCTCTTGAAAACTTGGCAGGAGCTGCCAAGGCACTCTCTCTCTCCCTTTCTCTTTTTTGCTCTCCTCTCTTTCTCTTTTTTTTAAAAGAAAAAACTTGGTAGAAGCCTCTCATACTGAAAGGACAAAGTGTTGTCTTTGTCAATTTTCTTTTTCTCTTTTTTGTTTCATCCATTACTCTGCTCATAAGTTTACAAAAGAGACTTTGGAAGGGGCTGCTGCATACTTTGTAATTTACTATATATATATGGTTTTACTGTTCCTGCCGACCTCATATGAGTGGGCAGTGCAATGGTCCTCGAAGCTACATCTTTACAATTGAACTACTTTTAATGCAGGCTCAGCTTGTATCTGCTGTTCGATCTGCCATAAACACTGCATCAGGGCCTCTTCTCTTAGATGTTGGTCTTGAGCTAGCAACAAAGGTCTAAAAAACTGAAATAGAAGTATTTTTTTCTTTTAGGGTGTTAATCACAAAATATCCATCTTAATCCTTGACCACTACTATTAAAAATTAGATTCTGACAAGCAGTATCATTGGCGGGGACAGAGTTGCTCTTAACCGTTTGTATCTGTTGATCTCCCGTCCACTCGGTGAAATTCAGGATTTGTGCTATCCATCTTTCGCAGATTGGGTTGCTTGCAAGGTACTATATTGTAGTCACAAGTACCTGACTGTATGGTAATGCTACCGCCCTAGCATGACCTCTGACAGTTGTTTGGTACTGATGTTTGGCTGAAGTGTTTAGGCCATATCCTGATTTTATGCCATGACACACACAAACACACAAACAAAAAATTAAGCCGACAAGAAAATACAATGAAGAAAGGATCTCGCACATGACATTACAGAGTTGCTTGATGGATTGAAGTTCAATTTTTACCACAAGGTTATGGGTTGATTTGTAACAGAAATTAACATTGGACTTCTCTGACATTAAGTTCTTCTTGTATAACAGATCAAAGTGCAGCTCCTGGCAGCACATGCATCTGTAAAATGCTATGTGTACCAATTCTTATGGAGGCAAACACACACAAATGAGTATTTGCAGCTTGTACCACTCCTTTCTAATAATTCTGCTCTGTTGACAAAATACTGGATTGGCATGCTTAAGGATTATATTTATATATGCTTTGGCTTGCAATTGAAGGATAATGTGAGTTTTCTTAAGTATGCTCAATTTATGTTTTTGGAACATTACAATTTTCTCTTCTTGAGTTGCGAGTTCAATTAATTTGGTTGTTTGCTGGCCTTGTTGCTTCTGTATCAGCCATAATTGGTAATTCTGGCAACTGGGATTGATATAATAAACATTATTCATTTAATGGACTTTGCATATTGGTTTAGTCTTGCAACATTATGTTCCTGCTTCTTTTAGTTTTCCCTTGATTTGTTTTGTATTGAATTTACCCCCAGAAATTGTAGAACTTCCCCACTATGGAATTCTCGGTAGTTGGTGCAACCAAGTTTATAGTCATGCTGTATGGAAAATTTCAAATTCTTTCAGGGTTTTGATTGTTTTGTATATTTTTTTACTGATATGTCCCTGTTATCTTCTCTCAGTACAAACCATTCCTTGACGGGATTCAGTCACAAGTGGTCTCATCAAAAGTTGAGAATTATCTCAAGGATACATGGCCTGTGATTCTTGAATCAACAGTTCTTGATGCCGCACCAATGGAGTTTGAATCCAACAAAAACATAGAGCCTGATGATGAGGGCTCTTTCATCTCTGGCCGAAGCATGGTCAGGCTAGAAAAAACTGACTTCCAATTAATCTGGGTATTTTCAAAGCTTCTTCTCTTTCATAGTAAGGGGCACAGCAGTCAGCTTAGGGTTCAAGTCGATGGTCGGAAGCTAAGTGAGGTTGTGCTAACTGCATATATTTGCCTGACAAAGGAAGTCTTTTTTAGCCTGGAGTTTGTTTCTCTTGAGATGTGCTGTGAATTGCTACAGGCAACTGTCTCCCTCCCTCTCTCTCTCTCTCTCTCCCTCTCTCCCCTCATTAAATTTATCACTTTATCAAACATATAGGTATTAAAATTGAGTATTCTTTTGTAGGATCTTTTGTATGTTGAATCAAGTACTCGAGTTGTTAGTCTTCTATGTCAGGTAACATATTTAATACCTTAAAATTAAGTATTTGAAATCTAAAATGCAACTTACAAAATATTTGAATAAATCTATTACAACAAATTGGGAATGCTACCCGATACACTCAAACAATGTATAATATTGTTACTCTGCATTACTTAATAAAAAATCTTGACGAGTTATTTTTCAAGCACTTTCTTTTTTTTTTGCTTTACGTACAGATTGTCGAAAAGTGTCCCGAAACTTTCTTTGAAGCAGAGGGTTTTGTATCTGGTATAATGCAACTCTGTTCTAGATGCCTTCTGACGAACTTTCAGGATGACGATTCTACTTCTTTGTTGTCTGAATTAACTACTGCATGTGAAACAATTGTGCTGCGAATGAAAAATAAGGTATCTCACGAGAAACAAGTTTTTCTATCTGCATAAAGTTGGGTCTATGTTTCTGCATTTTTTGGCTCCTAGAGGCCACTTGATTTGTTCTATAAGATCTTCCAAAGTTCGAGTCATGAACACTATTTAACTTGCCATCAAGTAAATGAACTGTAGAAAGGAAATATAAATGGATACTGTATAGATGCTACCTCTTTTACGAGTACATATGTGTGCTTTTGAGTAGGTTCCTTGCCAAAGATTCCATCTGATTCTCTATATAATTAATATTACTTTCATTTAAAAACGTGAATGGCTACTATATCTGATACGCTGTCTTTGATTTCTTTTTCTGGCAGCATCAATGGAAATTTGCTACTTCACTGATATCAGTATCTTATCAGTCATATGATCAAGTTTTAACCGATTCTTGTTTGTCGAAAGTGATCTTATTTCTCCAAAGTATCATACCTCTACTGAAGAAGAGGTTTAAAGGTAATTCTGATTGCTACTTGTTTTCCTTTCATTTGTTTCGATGCATGAAACATTTTTTGTTTAACTAGTTATTGCCTCTAAAATCTTCAATGTTAAACTATGCTTTCACCATGTGGGAAAAAAATCATATGTTAAAGTAGGATTTTCAGAATTTCACAAGTTCAGAACCTTTTGAAAAATAAATAAAGCTGAAGGTTGAAGTTGTCTTTAAATCCTCCTTTTTGTACAGATGATTCCAGACTTGATGGAGATATAGCTCACTCAAAAGCCCTAATACCTACATGGGCCTGTACAATTACATACCTCTCAAGAGAATGCATGAAGAGGCTTAATGTATTAGATGACATATCTACCCATTCGAGCAAATTGTATGGGAAAGTGCTCGTCTTCTGCTTACAAGAGATTGTTTCTCTGGCCGGACTTGTTTATGATGTGCATAATATTTCAGAAAAACAATCGAAGGATACTATATTGGTTAATGGTTTAATGAGTCAATGCACAGAGTGCATTCGTGATTCTTTACACGACACCACTATGCAGGTACTACTTTATTTAACCAATTTCACTGATACCCTGAATAAAGTCAAACTATCATGTAGAGCCAGCCCTTCAAAATGTATGACAAATATATATAGTTCTACAAACTATGCATATAATTTCAAAGACTTCCCCCATTTGCTTTGAGACCTGACTTCTTGTTGCTACATGTAAGAATGCTGCGAAAAAAAAACAGGTATTATGGGTCCTTCTGAAGAAATTCAAATAGGGGTTGCAGTTAATAGTCACCTAATACCAGAAAGGTGGATAATATATTCCCATTTGATTAGATTGTATATGATGTTTCATTGTTTGGAGGAGCACGCAAATTTTTACTCTTTTTCTCCATTGGCTTCAAGTATGTAGTGATATATATCTTTTGTTAATATAGGTTTACTCACAATTGCTTATTTTCCAGGTTAATATGCTCGGGCTTCATGTTTTAAAAACCCTAGCTCAGAGAGAACTTGCTGAAGGAACCCATAGGAAGAGCTCTCCTTTCGTTTTATTACTTGGAGAATTGCTTGAAGATGTCTTTGATTTATTACATAGCACATTGAAGGTAACTTTTCCCATTCAGTCTTGTACACACAGAGGCTTTGGCTGATGCTATATTTTTCAAAATTACCAATGTATTTGTGTAGATATGCAAAAGCAAGGATGAAGTAACAGTTATCAATGAGAGCTTGAAGCTATTTTTTCTTTTTCACACACTTGTGCAATCCAAGAACTACCAGAAGGATGCTACCAGGCTGTTGCTTGAAGCTTTCCTCCTGGTCTTCTCCCTTTCCATAGATGGCCATTCTCAGGTCAGCTTATTCGAAAGAAATTATAACCAAATAAATAAAGAGTGATAACAATTGAGATGTGGCAGTACATGACTTCACAGATTTTGCTATGCTCCATTTATTGTCTCAACTGCAGAACATTCTGTGCTAAATACAAATATATCCATTAGTGCCTAGACATCATTTAATTTATGAATATGCCCAAGATGTTACCTTTCCCATGGTTTGGCTATTCTCTTATGAATGAAGAATGACTTGCTAATTTGGGCAATTTAAAAGAAATTAAGAGGGCTATGTCACATGTGCGATAAATTGCTTATTATAGAAGCATCATGATATTTTGATTTTTATAGGGCAGACAAAAGTCCTGTCTCATACTTTGTTGTTAACTTTTTTGCAAACTTGTTGCCACTGAAGGAGCTTGAGGAGACTAATTCCATAGCAAGAAGGTTGGTATCACATTTTGTTCAGATTTCTTCTGCTGCAACACAAATCAAAGATGTCATTCTGTCTGTACCAGCAGAAAAAAGGCAACAGTATCAGGTATTATATCTCAATTGTTTCAGGTACCAATCTGTACCACTTCTAAAAAGGCAACGGTTTTGGGTACCAAAGAGGATTATGACACTCAAACTGACACTGTACAAGGATTACTCAATTGTCCGTATTTGGCAATCTTTTTAATGTATCCACTCTTTTCAGACCTCTGATCTGTTATGTCTTTCTAGGACATGATTCGAGTCTCCCTTGGTCAAGGGCAGATGGCATTGCCAGTGAGTTCAAGTACAAAACCAGAAATATCTGGTGAGATACAAGAAACTAATTCAAATGTGAGCCATTCTGCAGCATATGAAATCACCGAGAAGAAAACAGAATCAAATGAAAATTACAACAAAAATGATAATGATAATCAAAATGATTTCAATGACTATGATGATGACGACGAAGATGATTGGGATACATTCCAATCTTTACCTGCAACTAGTATTGCAATCAGTACAGCAGAGTCGCACGAGAGAAATGCTGAAATAGAAGCCACTGGTGTAACTAGTGATGCAATCAGCTCCGAGGAGTCGTTGGAGGAGAAATGCACTGAAAGAGATGCCACGAGTAACACAATCAGTTCAAAAGAGTTGTTGGAGGAGAAAAACAATGTAATAGAAATCACTGGTAATGCAATCAGCTCCGAGGAGTCATTGGAGGAGAGATGTACTGAAAGAGATGCCACGAGTAATACAATCAGTTCAAAAGAGTTGTTGGAGGAGAAAAACAATGTAATAGAAATCACTGGTAATGCAATCAGTTCAGAGGAGTCGGAGGAGAAATACACTGAAATAGAAGCCACTAGTAATGTAATCATTTCAAATGAGCTGTTGGAGGAGAAAAACACTGGAATAGACACCACTAGTAATGCAACATGTTCAGATGAGTTGGAGGGAAAAAACACTGAAATAGAAGCCACTATTAATGCAATCATTTCAGAGGAGTTGGAGAAAAACACTGAAATAGAAGCCGCTAGCAATGCAATCAGTTCAGAGGAATTGGAGGAGAAAAACACTGAAATAAAAGCTGATGCTAATGCAATCAGTTCAGAGTTGGAGGAGAAAAACACTGAAATAAAAGCTGATGCTAATGCAATCAGTTCAGAGGAGTTATTGGAGGAGAAAAGCACTGAAATAGAAGCCATTAGTAATGCAATCATTTCAAAGGAGTTGGAGGATAAAAACACTGAAATAGAAGCCGCTAGTAATTTAACCAGTTCAGAAGAGTCTTTGGAGGATAAAAGCACCGAATTCCAAGCCACTGGTGCCATTGCTCAAGAAGCCAACTTTACAAAACTAGAAGAAAAGGATGATACTACAGAATCCAAGGATGTAGTGCATAAGAGCCAGGATCCAAAGTTAGATGAACCAGATAGTGTTGAACTGTCTACTGAAGATCAAGTAGGTGCCTCCAAGGATGTTAGTAGTATCATGTTAGAAATTGACTCGAAGTGATTCTAAGCAAGTTCAGGATAGTGCCAAAGAGTCTGATGGAGAACCAATAGCTAGTATAGAACCATGAAAGACTACACTCACATAGTGGTCACTGTACTGTGTACATTTGTTAGAATACCATTCAGTGTTGTATTTTTTATTTTTATTTCCCCCCCACAGTTTTGTGAGCTCCTGAGGATTATTTGTTCACGTTTCCATGTATTTGAGGTATTGCCCTATTGGGTTGTTTGTATTGAAGATAAGTGGAATCTCCATATTTATTTGATACAGTACAAAACCTATTTTATACCCCAAAAAAATGTCTGAATTGCTGGAAGTCACGAACTTGTGATTTACCGAGTAACTGCATAATAAGCTGGATGGCTAAAATGATGCCTTTCTATATACTAGTTTGTAATCCAACTTGAGGTTGTGCTCCCGCGCTCTAGGAGGGGAGGCAAAGAGAGGTTAGGTGAAAAAATACAAGTTATTTTATTTAGAAAATTAATTGATAGAAAGTGGTCTTGGAGTTTAAATCTTCCATTAAATCTATGATTTTGTGCCCCTTCAATTTATAGAGTAAATCTTTCCTTACATTATCTTCCCTTCCTTCCCCTTAATTTTGTTCTTTTTTTACATGGAGCGCAGCCTTCAACTTAACCCGGTATTAGGCCAAGCCTTAAACAGACCTGGTGGTTTGTAACTATGTGCAAAGTAAAATGTATAGCTGATGTGAGGCTGCTACATGATTACAATTAAGGATGTATGAACACCTCCATTTTGAGGAAGAACAAAAATAAAGAATTCGGTGAGACGGTGAGTTCAGAAGAGGTGGACATAAATAATGTTATAGATTTCGAGGCCTTCAAAAATGAAGAATTAAAGAAGTATCCAAATTGAAAAATGTTAGCTTAGCTGTTAGTGTTTTAATTGAGCAAACGCTCAGATTCTGTTAATTTTAGGTATGTTCGGAGTGAAAACAGGATTATACATATCTAAACACGAGCAATAGTCACCTAGCTGAAGGTATGTGTTGTGTGTGTATAGATCTGTCAAACGTGTGAAACGATCACGAAAGATGATAATTTCGTTAACCGTTTTGCTTAATGAACAATTAAAAAAATTTATTTCGTTAACTGTTTTGTTAAATAGCGATCTCCTTTCTTCCTTTTTCAACTATCTACTCTCTCATCACATTAAAGCGAACAAGAAACTAGTGATATACAATTCTAGTCATGTACATGAATCAAATCTTTCATCTTCTCGTTCGAGCAATCATTTATCCTCTCTCATCACCTTCACTCAGCATAACATTTTTCTCTGGAATCAAAACAATTCTAATAATATACAGTCACAAACGAAAATACGAAATAAACGATCACGAAACAATATATTTTCGTTAATCGTTTCATTATTTAAACGAAAAATTTCTTTGATCGTAATCGTTTACTTTATCACGAAACAAAACAAAAAATAATTAAACTGAGCAACCATCAACAATCCCACGTGTGTAATGTAAACCACAGACATGAAAAAAAAAGACAAGACATACATATAGAATCTGGCTCTTCGCCTTGTCCACAAAATCTCTCTCGTTCACTCTTTCTTCAATAAAATAGTATCATTACAAAGGGATTTATCACTTGGAGCCTATGCCACTTTATGACACTTGCAATTATGATCCTGATTCTGATTTCAACCCTGTTGTTAATTTTTTTATCTTACACGCTGCTATCACAGCACTATCCTATTATTCTGAGAAGATCCAAAGTTTCACTACCTTCCAACAAATTCTTTTCTTTTTGTGGGCCTATATGGCTTCTGGCTTCAGTCGAATTGTATGCAGTACTAGGACTTCCCATATACAAATTTGTGGAATAATGTTTTGGGTGATTCTAGCGTACATTCAAAATTTGTGTACATTCATAATTATGGTACATATTTGTTGTGAGTCATTGATTTAGCAAGAATATTAAGGTCAATTACATATTTGACATTAAAATTTGATATCTTACACAGTTAAGGAAAGTGAAAATTTTAACTAAACAACTTAATTGTCTCCAAGATGAATCAGTGTGTGCATTTCTTTGGAGAACATATATTAACAAATGAGTTAATATATTATCCCCCACTTTCTGTCTCCCTCTTGCGTCCCCCGCTACGCGACAAAACAGTTATGTGATACAGTATAAAGACTTGTAACATTTAATATAAAGACTTTCATGTTAAAATGAAGACTGCCAAATAAAATATTATGTGTACATTCACTGAGAAATGAAGACTGCTAAAAGTATAAAGACTTCAAATGTTAATTATAAAGACTTTCATGATACAGTATTCATTGCAGTATATAATTAACAAAGAAATTACAAATAAATACTACATGTCTTGAAAATGAAAACTTGACACTCAATATTTATTATAATGAATCCAGTCCAATAGTATAAAGACTACTACATTTGAGTATAAAGACTTACATTCAGTATATAAAGACTACTACATTTGTCCTATATGGGGGGGGGGGGGGGGGGCGTGTAAGGGGAACTTGTAAGGGGGGACAGTTAGTCGCTTCCTTAACAAATATGGAAGGAGTTGTAATAAATTATATAGCAATTAAAATTTTCATGATTTAAGGAAGCCATGCTTCTTTGCATATCATCTAAGATTTTTTTTATTTAATAACAATATTAATAAAGCTAGAAGTAATGTACACACCATAAATATATATTGTGCATTTTTTAATTTGAGCATGTGCAAATGCATGAATAATTCATTTCATTTGCAGAAACAAAATTTGATTATGTTTCTTTTTATAGGACGTATAGAATATATTTTATCCAACAAATTTGACTATGAGAAATTTAAAAATATAGTAAAATTTTTCAATTTAATATGAACCGAAATGTTCAATAAATTTAAATTAAAAAATCAGTTATCCACTAAAAAATTGACATTCATGAAATCAAAATCATATTAAAATTTGAAGTTATTATATATGCAACTATACTGTTGACCAAAAATACAAGTACATAAGTGATTATTGTAGAGGAGTGGTCATTTAAAAAATGAATTACTTTAACTACCTTGACAAAACATTTTTTTAATAAATTTGAAAAAAAGAAACAAAATACAATTATGTGATATCTTAAAGACCATAAAAATTTATTGTTCTAGAAGGCTTATTTGTAAGAAGTCGAATAAGTTAAATTAGCCAAATATATTGTTATCAAGTTTATGTACAATAATGAAGCATTATAAAATTACATAATTTTGTGGGAAATTAAACAAAGAAAATAAAAAATGGATGTAAGAAAAAAATTAATAATAAGTTAATATGTGGTTCCCACATGTAATGGTCGGTGGGATTTAATCCTATAAAATCAAATTTGAATCCTCTGAATGAGATGAGTGGTCCTCAACTTGATTAGTCTTGATTGAGCATTTTCTTCTTTAACTGTATTATGAGATTAATTCTTTCCACTTATATTTTTTTCATATTCCCATTATATCCCTATTTAAAAGAGAATTCGACAGAAAAGGAAACTTACCGAATCTTGTGCGATATAATTATAACCAATGAATGTATTATAATAATGAATGTACACAATTTTTAGATTTACACTAGAATTATTCTAATGTTTTATTAGGAATTGTCGATTTATTTGCAGTAATTTATTAAGCTTGAAACAATGGCTAGTAAGATTTGGTTAAATGAGTATCAAAGACTTGACTATGATAGTATTAATTAATACTTATTTGTATGTTGTACGGCCGTTTTTCTCTAGTTGTACTTAGCTCCTAGTTTCCGAAGTTATTTTTGGTATTACATTATTTTTTTTATAATTCGATCTATTAGTATTATTTTGCAAATTTACAGTATTAAGATATGCATAAGCTCAAAAAAATAATTAGTTTAATAATATGAGTGAGGCTATGGTGTTCCGCAGAGTACACAAACCTTTTGCTTTGTATCTATATCTCGAATTTCATAGTCTAAATGATCAATTTAAACTGTTGAACATGATTTACATATTAAAATCTCCTTGAAAATCGAATTTTATATTTTTAAATATTTTTGTTATATTTATATAGATAGAAAAATTGTTGATTTAACGATTTTTGGACCATTCGATATGAGTGATTTTTCACCTATCTAAAAATTGCAAAAAAAAAAAAATGTAATAATCGGTTTCCGAGGTGATTTCAATATGAATATCATGTTCAACGACTTGGATCGATCATTTGAAATTGAAATTCGAGATATGAATGCGAAGCACAAGAAATTGTGGACTTCACACAAGGTTTGATCAGTCGTTAAGACTTCTTTAGTAGATTTATATTAAGAATTGAAGTAATATTTATTAAGAGTTCATAGTATGAACATTAAATGTATTGTTCTAACAAAAAACATTTGATAGACTAAATAACACTTCTCGTAGTAGGATATGATTTCTTATGGTATTTTCTTGAATGGTTACCACCCATAAAGGAAGTATCCGGATCAGAAACACTTCTCGTAGCAGGATAAAATGAATTGTGGTATTTTGTTGAATGTTTACGGCCCATAAATGAAGAAATAGTCATGAAGCGCTTAGATTGGTATTCTACATTTTTCCGTGGAGGTTTCCTGATAGGTTAGGAGTTTTCTTGAAAGGTTACCATCCATAAATGAAGTACTCGGATCATAAACATTTCTCGTAGCATGATAAGATGCTTTGGGGTGTTTTCTTGAATGTTTACCATCCATAAATGAAGTAATAGCCATGAAGCGCTTATATTGGTATTTTACAATTCTTTGTGGTGGTTTCTTGAAAGGTTTGGAGTTTTCTTGAAAGGTTACCACCCATAAATGAAGTACTCAGATCGGAAACATTTCTCGTATCAGGATAAGCTCCTTTGCGGTATTTTCTTGAATGTTTACCACACATCAATGAAGTAATAGAACATGAAGCACTACATTTCTTCGTGGTGGTTTCCTGAAAGGTTTGGTGTTTTCTTGAAAGGTTACCACCCATAAATGAAGTACTCGGAACAGAAACATTTCTCGTAGCAGGATAAGATGCTATGCGATGTTTTCTTGAATGATTACCACCCATAAATGAAGTAATAGTCATGAAGCGCTTAGAGTGGTATTCTACAATTCTTCGTGGTGGTTTCTTGATAGGTTTGGAGTTTTCTTGAAAGTTACTACCCATAAATGAAATACTCAGAATCAGAAACACTTCTCGTAGCAGGATAAGATGCTTTGCGATATTTTCTTTAATGTTTATCACCCATCAATGAAGTAATCAGACATGAAGCACTTATAAAGGTATTCTAAGCTTCTTCGTGGTGGTTTCATGAAAGATTTAGAGTTTTTGGAAGGTTACCACTCATAAATGAAGTAATCATATCAAAAACACTTCTCGTAGTATGATAGGACGCTTTGTGGTGTTTTCTTGAATGGTTACCACCCATAAAGGAAGTAACCGGATCAAAAACACATCTCGTAGCAGGATAAATGATTTTGTGGTGTTTTGTTGAATGTTTACCACCCATAAATGAAGTAATAGTCATTAAGCGTTTAGAGTGGTATTCTATATTTTTCGTGGTGATTTCTTGAAAGGTTTGGAATTTTCCTAAAAGGTTACAACCCATAAATGAAGTACTCGGATAAGAAACAATTCTTGTAGCAGGATAAGCTACTTTGTTGTGTTTTGTTGAATGTTTACAGCCCATAAATGAAGTAATAGTCATGAGGCGCTTAGAGCGGTATTCTACATTTCTCCGTGGTGGTTTCCGAAAAGGTTTAGAGTTTTCTTGAAAGGTTACAACCCATAAATGAAATACTTGGATAAAAAACACTTCTCGTAGAAGGATAAGATGCTATGCAGTGTTTTTTTGAATGCTTACCACCCATAAATGAAGTAATAGTCATGAAGCGCTTAGAGTGGTATTCTACAATTCTTCATGGAGGTTTCTTGAAAGGTTTGGAGTTTTCTTGAAAGTTACTACCCATAAATGAAGTACTCGGATCAGAAACACATCTCGTAGCAGGATAAGATGCTGCAGTGTTTTCTTTAATGTTTACCACTCATCAATGAAGTAATCAGACATAAAGCACTTAGAATGGTATTCTATGCTTCTTCGTGGTCGTTTAATGAAAGATTTAGAGTTTTCTTGGAAGGTTACCACTCATAATTGAAGTAATCATATCTGGAACACTTCTCGTAGTAGGATAGGACACTTTGTGGTGTTTTCTTAAAATGTTACCACCCATAAATGAAGTAATAGTCATGGAGCGCTTAGAGTGGTATTCTAAAATTCTTCGTGGTGGTTTCTTGCAAGGTTTGTAGTTTTCTTGAAAGGTTACCACCCATAAATGAAGTACTCAGATCAAAAACATTTCTCATAGTAGGATTAGATGCTTTGCGGTGTTTTCTTGAATATTTACGACCGATAAATGAATAATCAGACAAGAAGCACTTAGAACTGTATTCTATGCTTCTTCATGGTGGTTTCATGAAAGGTTTAGAGTATTCTTGGAAGGTTACCACTCATAAATGAAGTAATCATATCAGGAACACATCTGTTAGTAGGATACGATTCTTTGTGGTGTTGTCTTGAATGATTATCTCCTATAAATGAAGTACTCGGACCAAAAGAACTTCTTGTAGCAGAATAAGATGCTTTGTGGTGTTTACTTGAATGTTACCCCCCATAAATGAAGTAATAGTCATGAAGCGCTTAGAGTGGTATTCTACATTTCTTCGTGGTGGTTTCCTGAAAGGTTTGGAGTTTTCTTGAAAGGTTACAACCCATAAATGAAATGCTCGGATCAGAAATATTTCTCATAGTAGGATAAGATGCTTTGCGGTATTTTCTTGAATGTTTACCATCCATAAATGAAGTAATAGTCATGAAGCGCTTAGAGTGGTATTCTACATTTCTCCGTGGTGGTTTCTTGAAAGGTTTGTGGTTTTCTTGAAAGGTTACCACCCATGAATGAAGTACTTGGATCTGAAACACTTCTCCTTGCAGGATAAGATGCTTTGCGATATTTTCTTGAATGTTTACCACCCATAAATGAAGTAATAGCCATGAAGCGCTTAGGTTGGTATTCGACAATTTTTGGTGGTGGTTACGTGAAAGGTTTGGAGTTTTCTTGAAAGGTTACCACCCATAAATGAAGTAATCGGAACAGAAACACTTATCATAGCAGGATAAGATGCTTTGTGGTGTTTTCTTGAATATTTACCACCCATAAATGAAGTAATAGTCATGAAGTGCTTAGAGTGGTATTCTAAAAATTTTCGTGGTGGTTTCTTGAAAGGTTTGGAGTTTTCTTGAAAGATTACTACCCATAAATAAAGTACTCGGACCAGAGACACTTCTCGTAGCAGAATAAGATGCTTTGTGGTGTTTTCTTAAATGTTTACCACCCATAAATAAAGTAATCACACAAGAAGTATTTCGAATTATATTATATGCTTATTCATGATGGTTTCATGAAAGGTTTCGAGTTTTCTTGGAAGGTTACCACTCATAAATGAATTAATCATATCAGGAACACTTCTGTTAGTAGGATATGATGCTTTGTGGTGTTGTCTTGAATTGTTATCACCCATAAATGAAGTACTCGGATCAGAAACACTTCTCGTGGTAGGATAAAATATCTTGTGGTGTTTGGTTGAATGTTTACTACCCATAAATGAAGTAATAGTCATGAAGCGCTTAGAGTGGTATTCTACATTTTTTCGTGGTGGTTTCCTGAAAGGTTTGGAGTTTTCTTGAAAGGTTACAACCCATAAATGATATACTCGGATCAGAAACACTTCTCGTTGCAGGATAAGATTCTTTGCGGTGTTTTCTTGAATGTTTACTACCCATAAATGATGTAATAGTCGTGAAGCGCTTAGAGTGGTATTATACAATTCTTTGTGGTGGTTTCTGAAAGGTTTGGAGTTTTCTTGAAAGGTTACTATCCATAAATGAAGTACTCGGGTCAGAAACACTTCTCGTAGCAGGATAAGATGCTTTGCGGTATTTTTTTGAATGTTTACCGCCCATCAATGAAGTAATCAGACATGAAGCACTTATAATGTTATTTTAAGCTTCTTCGTGGTGGTTTCAAGAAATGTTTAGAGTTTTTTTGGAAGGTTACCACTCATAAATGAAGCACTTATAATGGTATTCTACATTTCTCCGTGGTGGTTTCCTGAAATGTTAGGAGTTTTCTTGAAAGGTTACCACCGATAAATGAAGTACTCGGATCATAAATACTTCGTTGCAAGATAAGATATTTTGCGGTGTTTTCTTGAATGTTTACATAAATGAAGTAATAGTCATGAAGTGCTATGAGTGGTATTCTACATTTCTCCGTGGTGGTTTCCTGAAAGGTTTGGAGTTTTCTTGAAAGGTTACAACCCATAAATGAAATACTCGAATCAGAAACACTTCTCGTAGCAGGATAAGATGCTTTGCGGTGTTTTCTTGAATGTTTACCATCCATAAATAAAGTAATCAGACATGAAGCACTTAGAATTGTATTCTAAGCTTCTTCGTGGTAGTTTCATGAAATGTTTAGAGTTTTCTTGGAAGGTTACCACTCATAATGGAAGTAATCATATCCGAAACACTTCTGGTAGTAGGATATGATACTTTGTGGAGTTTTCTTGAATGGTAATCATCCATAAATGAAGTACTCGGATCAGAAATACTTCTCGTAGTAGGATAAAATGTCTTGTGGTGTTTTGTTGACTGTTTACCACCCATAAATGAAGTAATAGTCATGAAGTGCTTAGAGTGGTATTCTACATTTCTCCGTGGTGGTTTCCTGAAAGGTTTGGAGTTTTCTTGAAAGGTTACAACCCATAAATGAAATACTCGAATCAGAAACACTTCTCGTAGCAGGATAAGATGCTTTGCGGTGTTTTCTTGAATGGTAACATCCATAAATAAAGTAATCAGACATGAAGCACTTAGAATGGTATTCTAAGCTTCTTCGTGGTGGTTTCATGAAATGTTTAGAGTTTTCTTGGAAGGTTACCACTCATAATGGAAGTAATCATATCCGAAACACTTCTGGTAGTAAGATATGATGCTTTGTGGAGTTTTCTTGAATGGTAATCATCCATAAATGAAGTACTCGGATCAGAAATACTTCTCGTAGTAGGATAAAATGTCTTGTGGTGTTTTGTTGACTGTTTACCACCCATAAATGAAGTAATAGTCATGAAGTGCTTAGAGTGGTATTCTACATTTCTCCGTGGTGGTTTCCTGAAAGGTTTGGAGTTTTCTTGAAAGGTTACAACCCATAAATGAAATACTCGGATCAGAAACACTTATCGTAGAAGGATAAGATGCTTTAAGGTCTTTTCTTGAATGTTTTCCACCCTTAAATGAAGTAATAATCATGAAGCGCTTAGAGTGGTATTCTACGTTTCTTCGTGGTGGTTTCCTGAAAGGGTTGGAGTTTTCTTGACTAGTTACCACTCATAATTGAAGTAATCATATCTGAAACACTTCTCGTAGTAAATGCTTTGTGGTGTTTTCTTGAATGGTTACCACCCATAAAGGAAGTACCTGGATCAGAAACACTTCTCGTAGCAGGATAAAATGCTTTGCGGTGTTTTGTTGATCGTTTACCACCCAAAAATGAAGTAATAGTAATGAAGCGCATACAATGGTATTCTACATTTCTCCGTGGTGGTTTCTTGAAATTTTAGGAGTTTTCTTAAAAGGTTACCACCCATAATTGAAGAATCGGATCAGAAACATTTCTCGTAGCAGGATAAGATGCTTTGTGGTGTTTTCTTGAATGTTTACCACACATAAATGAATAATAGCCAAGAAGCGCTTTGATTGGTATGCTATGATTCTTGGTTTTGTTTTACTGAAAGGATTGGAATTTTCTTGAAAGGTTTCCACCAATAAATTAGGGGTGTAAGTCCAACCCGACTAACCCGATTAACCCTACCGACCCGACCTTTTATATTTAATTAGACAATTATATTGATACTAATAAAGTTTTTTATTCGATTTTCGTCACAAACTTACATGTATTTTTTTTTTGTCAAACTTCTTAATTTTAATTTTTAGTACTAACTGACGTCAATTTGTTATTTAAATTATTTTCAATTGTTACTTTTACTTTTGTATCATTAAAAAAATTGTGTGAAATATTGAAGTTTGTGAAACCCGCGAAACCCGTAAAACCCGACCGCCTAAATAAAATATGAATTCGATGGTTTTTATTTTTGGTAGGTTGGTTACGGGTTGAAAACACTACAATCCGAATGACATCTAACGAGTTGAAAAACTATAGGAAACCCGACCAACCCGACCTATTTACACCCCTACCATAAATGAAGTACTCGGATAAAAAAACATTTCTCGTAGCAAGATAACATGCTTTGTGGTGTTTTCTTGAATGTTTATCACCCATAAATGAAGTAATCAGACATTAAGCACTTAGAATGGTATTTTATGCTTCTTCGTGGTGGTTTCATGAAATGTTTAGAGTTTTCTTGGAAGGTTACCACTCATAATGGAAGTAATCATATCCGAAACACTTCTGGTAGTATGATATGATCATTTGTGGAGTTTTCTTGAATGGTTATCACCCATAAATGAAGTACTTGGATCAGAAACACTTCTCGTAGTAGGATAAAATGCCTTGTGGTGTTTTGTTGAATGTTTACTACCAATAAATGAAGTAATAGTCATGAAGTGCTTAGAGTGAGATTCTACATTTCTTCGTGGTGGTTTTCGGAAAGGTTTGGAGTTTTCTTGAAAGGTTACAACCCATAAATGAAATACTCGGATCAGAAACACTTCTCGAAGCAGGATAAGATGCTTTGCGGTGTTTTCTTGAATGTTTACCACCCATAAATGAAGTAATCAGACATGAAGCACTTAGAATGATATCTATGCTTCTTCGCGGTGGTTTCATGAAATGTTTAGAGTTTTCTTGCAAGGTTACCACTCATAAATGAAGTAATCACATTTGGAACACTTCTCATAGTAGGATAGGATATTTTGTGGTGTTTTCTTGAATGGTTACATGGATCAGAAACACTTCTCGTAGAAAAATTAAATGCTTTGTGGTGTTTTGTTGAATGTTTACCGCCCATAAATGAAGTAATAGTCATGAGGCTCTTAGAGCGGTATTCTACATTTCTCCGTGGTGGTTTCCGAAAAGGTTTGGAGTTTTCTTGAAAGGTTACAACCCATAAATGAAATACTTGGATAAAAAACACTTCTCGTAGAAGGATAAGATGCTTTGCGGTGTTTTCTTGAATGTTTACCACCCATAAATAAAGTAATCAGACATTAAGCACTTAGAATAGAATTCTAAGCTTCTTCGTGGTGGTTTCATTAAATGTTTAGAGTTTTCTTGGTATGTTACCACTCATAATGGAAGTAATCATATCCGAAACACTTATGGTAGTAGGATATGATGCTTTGTGGAGTTTTCTTGAATGGTAATCACCAATAAAAGAAGTACTCCGATCAGAAATACTTCTCGTAGTAGGATAAAATGCCTTGTGGTGTTTTGTTGAATGTTTACCACCCATAAATGAAGTAGTCATGAAGTGCTAAGAGTGGTATTCTACATTTCTCCGTGGTGATTTTCTGAAAGGTTTGGAGTTTTCTTGAAAGGTTACAACCCATAAATGAAATACTCGGATCAGAAACACTTCTCGTAGCAGGATAAGATTCTTTGCGGTGTTTTCTTGAATGTTTACCACCCATAAATGAAGTAATCAGACATGAAGCACTTAGAATGATATCTATGCTTCTTCGCGGTGGTTTCATGAAATGTTTAGAGTTTTCTTGCAAGGTTACCACTCATAAATGAAGTAATCACATTTGGAACACTTCTCATAGTAGGATAGGATATTTTGTGGTGTTTTCTTGAATGGTTACATGGATCAGAAACACTTCTCGTAGAAAAATTAAATGCTTTGTGGTGTTTTGTTGAATGTTTACCGCCCATAAATGAAGTAATAGTCATGAGGCTCTTAGAGCGGTATTCTACATTTCTCCGTGGTGGTTTCCGAAAAGGTTTGGAGTTTTCTTGAAAGGTTACAACCCATAAATGAAATACTGGGATAAAAAACACTTCTCGTAGAAGGATAAGATGCTTTGCGGTGTTTTCTTGAATGTTTACCACCCATAAATAAAGTAATCAGACATTAAGCACTTAGAATAGAATTCTAAGCTTCTTCGTGGTGGTTTCATTAAATGTTTAGAGTTTTCTTGGTATGTTACCACTCATAATGGAAGTAATCATATCCGAAACACTTATGGTAGTAGGATATGATGCTTTGTGGAGTTTTCTTGAATGGTAATCACCAATAAAAGAAGTACTCCGATCAGAAATACTTCTCGTAGTAGGATAAAATGCCTTGTGGTGTTTTGTTGAATGTTTACCACCCATAAATGAAGTAGTAGTCATGAAGTGCTTAGAGTGATATTCTACATTTCTCCGTGGTGGTTTTCTGAAAGGTTTGGAGTTTTCTTGAAAGGTTACAACCCATAAATGAAATACTCGGATCAGAAATACTTCTCGTAGCAGGATAAGATGTTTTGCGGTGTTTTCTTGAATGTTTACCACCCATCAATGAAGTAATCAGACATGAAGCACTTAGAATGGTATCTATGCTTCTTCGTGGTGGTTTCATTAAAGGTTTAGAGTTTTCTTGGAAGGTTACCACTCATAAATGAAGTAATCATATCTAGAACACTTCTCATAGTAGGATAGGATACTTTGTGGTATTTTCTTGAATGGTTACCAACTATTAAGGAAGTACCCGGATTAGAAACACTTCTCGTAGCAAAATAAAATACTTTGTAGTGTTTTCTTGAATTTTTACCATCCATAAATGAAGTAATAGTCACGAAGCACTTAGAATGATATTCTTCGTTTCTTCGTGGTGATTTCCTGAAAGGTTTGGAGTTTTCTTGAAATGTTACAACCCATAAATGAAATACTCGAATCAGAAACAATTCTCGTAGCAGGATAAGATGGTTTGCGATGTTTTCTTGAATTTTTACCACCCATAAATGAAGTAATAGTCAGGAAACGCTTAGAGTGGTATTCTACATTTCTCCGTGGTGGTTTCCTGAAAGGTTTGTAGTTTTCTTGAAATGTTACAACCCATAAATGAAATACTCGAATCAGAAACAATTCTCGTAGCAGGATAAGATGGTTTGCGATGTTTTCTTGAATTTTTACCACCCATAAATGAAGTAATAGTCAGGAAACGCTTAGAGTGGTATTCTACATTTCTCCGTGGTGGTTTCCTGAAAGGTTTGTAGTTTTCTTGAAAGGTTACCACCCATAAATGAAGTACTCGAATCAGAAACACTTCTCCTTGCAGGATAAGATGCTTTGTGGTGTTTTCTTGAATGTTTACCACCCATAAATGAAGTAATAGCCATGAAGCGCTTAGGTTGGTATTCGACAATTCTTGGTGGTGATTTCCTGAAAGGTTTGGAGTTTTCTTGAAAGGTTATCACCCATAAATGAAGTACTCGGAACAGAAACACTTATCGGTTCAGGACAAGATGCTTTGTGGTGTTTTCTTGAATATTTACCACCCATAAATGAAGTAATCAGACATTAAGTGCTTAGAGTGGTATTCTAAAATTCTTCGTGGTGGTTTCTTGAAAGGTTACTACCCATAAATGAAGTATTCGGATCAGAGACACTTCTCGTAATAGGATTAGATGCTTTGTGGTGTTTTCTTGAATGCTTACCACCCATAAATAAAGTAATCAGACATGAGGAACTTAGAATGGTATTGTATGCTTCTTCGTGGTGGTTTCATGAAAGGTTTAGAGTTTTCTTGGAAGGTTACCACTCATAAATGAAGTAATCATATCAAGAACACTTCTGTTAGTAGGATATGATACTTTGTGGTGTTGTCTTGAATGGTTATCACCCATAAATGAAATACTCGGATCTGAAACACTTCTTGTAGCAGGATGAAATGCTTTGTGGTGTTTTGTTGAAAATAGTTTACCACCGATAAATGAATTAGTAGTCATGAAGCGCTTAGGGTGATATTCTATATTTCTTCGTGGTGGTTTCTTGAAAGGATTAGAGTTTTCTTAAAAGGCTATCACCCATAAATGAAGTAATCGAATCAGAAACACCTCTCATAGCAGGATTAGATGCTTTGTGGTATTTTATTGAATGTTTACCACCTATAAATGAAGTACTCGAAGAAGAAACACTTCTCGTAGTAGGCTATAATGCTTTGTGGAGTTTTCTCAAAAGGTTACCACCCATAAATGTAATAATTGGATCAGAAATATTTCTTGTAGCAGGATAAGATGCTTTGTGGGATTTTCTTGAATGGTTACCACCCATAAGAAGTAATCAGGCGTGAAGAACATAGATTGGTGTTCTATGCCTTTTCAGGGAGGTTACCATCCATAAATGAAGTACTCGAATCAGAAACACTTCTCGTAGCAGAATAAGATGATTTGTGGTGTTTTTTTTAATATTACCATCAATAAATGAAATAATCAGACAAGAAGCAGTTAGAGTGGCATTCTATGCTTCTTCTGAGTGGTTTCATGAAAGGTTACCACACTTAAATGAAGTACTCGAAGGGGAACCACTTCTTGTAGTATGCTATGATGCTTTATCGAGTTTTCTAAAATTGTTACCACTCATAAATGAAGTAATCAAATAAAAAAACACTTCTCGTAGTATGATAAGATTCTTTGTGATGTTTTATTGAATGGTTACCTCTCGTAAGTCAAATACTTGGACATGAAGCACTTAGAGTGGTATTCTATTCTTCTCTTTGGTGTTTTAGTAAAGATTGCAACCATTAAGTGAAGTACTCGAAGAAGAAACACTTCTCGGAGTAGGCTATGATGTTTTGTGGAGTTTTCTGGAAAGATTACCACCTATAAACGAAATATCGTATCAGAAACACTTCTTGTAGTAGGATAAGATGTTTTGTTGTGTTTTCTTGAATGGTTACCATTCATAAATGAAGTAATGAGACATGAAGTACTTAGGGTGATAATCTATGCTTCTTTGTGGTGGTTTCATGAAAGACTTAGGGTTTTCCTGAAAGGTTACCACCCATAAATGTAGTAGGATTAGAAATCTTTCTTGTAGTAGGATAAGATACTTTGTAGTGTTTTCTTGAATGGTTACCACCCAAAAATGAAGCACTCGGATAAAAAATACTTCTCGTAGTAGGATTAGATGCTTTGTGGTGTTCTTTTGAATGTTTACTACCCATTAGATAAAGTAATCAGACATACTGTAAAGTTGTATTCTATGCTTCTTCGTAGTGGTTTCATTAAAGGTTTAGAGTTTTCTTGGAAGGTTACCACTCATACATGAATTAATCGAATCAGAAATAATTCTTTTGGTGGGATAAGATATTTTGTGGCGTGTTCTTGAAAGGTTACCACCCATAAATGAAGTACTCGAATTAGAAATACTTCTTGTAGGTGGATAAGATGCTTCTGGTATTTTTTTTTTGAATGTTTACCATCCATAATTGAAGTAATCAAACATGTAGCATTAAGTGGTATTCTACGCTTTTTCGTGGTGGTTTCCTGAAAAGTTTGGAGTTTTTTAAAAGGTTACCACGCATAAATAATGTACTCGGATCAGAAACACTTCTCGTTGCAGGATAAGATGCTTTTTTGGTGTTTTCTTAAATGTTTACCACCCATAAAGTAAGTAACCAGACATGAACTTACAGTGGTATTCTATGCTTCTTCATGTTGGTTTCATGAAAGGTGACCACACTTTAATGAAGTACTCGAAGATGAAACACTTCTCATAGTAGGCTATGATGCTTTGTCGAATTTTCTCGAAAAGTTATCACTCATAAATGAAGTACTCAAATAAAAAAAACACTTCTCCTGTAGTAGGATAAGATGTTTTGTGGTATTTTATTGAATGGTTACCACCCATAAGTGAAATAAATAGATATGAAGCACTTAGAATAGTATTTTATTCTTCTCTGTGGTTTCCTGAAATGTTTGGAGTTGTTTTTGAAAGGTTACCACCCATAAATGAAGAGCTCGGATAAAAAACACTTCTCGTAGCAAGATAAGATGCTTTATGGTGTTTTTTTTAATGTTTACCATCTATAAATGAAGTAATCAGACATGAAGCAGTTAGAGTGGCATTTCATGCTTCTTCTGGGTGATTTCATGAAAGGTTGTCACACTTAAATGAAGTACTCGAAGGGAAAATATTTCTCGAAGTATGTTATGATGCTTTATAGAGTTTTCTAAAATTGTTACCACTCATAAATGAAGTAATCAAATAAAAAAACACATCTCGTAGTAAGATAAAATGTTTTGTGATGTTTTATTTAATGTTACCTCCCGTAAGTCAAATACTTGGACATAAAGCACTTACAGTGGTATTCTACTCTTCTCTGCGGTATTTTAGTAAAAGGTTGCAATCATTAAGTGAAGTACTTGAAGAAGAAACACTTCGCGTAGTAGCTATGATGCTTTGTGGAGTTTTTTCGAAATGTTACTACCTATAAATGAGATAATCGTATCAGAAACACCTTTTGTGGTAGGATAAGATGCTTTGTCGTGTTTTCTTGAATGGTTACTATCCATAAATGATGTAATCAGACTTGAAGCACTTAGGGTGGTATTCTATGATTCTTTGTGGTGGTTTCATGAATGGTTTAGGGTTTTCCTGAAAAGCTACCACCCATGAATGTAGTAGGATTAGAAACCATTCTTGTAGTAGGATAAGATGCTTTGTAGTATTTTCTTGAATGGTTACCACCCAAAAATGAAGTACTCGGGTCAGAAATACTTGTCGTTGTAGGATAAGATGCTTTATGATGTTCTCTTGAATGTTTACTATACATAAATAAAGTAATCAAACATACAACACTTAGAGTTGTATTCTTTGCTTTTTTGTGGTGGTTTCATTAAAGGTTTAGAGTTTTCTTGAAAGGTTACCACTCATACATGAATTAATCGGATCATAAACACTTCTTGTAGTAGGATAAGATGTTTTGTGGCGTGTTCTGAAAAGGTTACCACCCATAAATGAAATACTCAAATCAGAAACACTTCTCGTAGCAAGATAAGATGATTTGCAGTGTTTTCTTGAATTTTTACCACCAATAAATGAAGTAATAGTCATGAAACGCTTAGAGTGGTATTCTACATTTCTCCGTGGTGGTTTCCTGAAATGTTAGGAGTTTTCTTGAAAGGTTACCACCCATAAAAGATGTACTCAGATCAGAAACACTTATCGTTGTAGGATAAGATGTTTTGTGGTGTTTTCTTGAATGTTTACCTCCCATAAAGTAACCAGACATGAACTTAGAGTGGTATTATGTGCTTTTTCACGGTGGTTTCATGAAAGGTTACCACACTTCAATGAAAACTCAAAGAGGAAACACTTCTCATAGTAGGCTATGATGCTTTGTCGAGTTTTCTGGAAATGTTATCACTCATAAATGAAGTACTAAAATAAAAACCACTTCTTCTTTAGTAGAATAAGATGCTTTATGGTGTTTTATTGAATGATTATCACCCATAAGTGAAATACTTGGACATGAAGCACTTGTGGTATTCTATTATTCTTTGTGGTGTTTTAGTAAAATGTTGTCACCATTAAATGTTTACCACCCATAAGTGGTATTCTATTCTTGTAGCATGATAAGATGCTTTGTTGGGTTTTCTTGAATGTTTATCACTCATAAGAAGTAATCAGGCGTGAAACACTTAGAGTGATATTCTACGTTTTTTTGTAGTGGTTTCCTTAAAGGTTTGAAGTTTTTTTGAAAGGTTACCACCCATAAATGATGTACTCGGATCAAAAATACTTCTCGTAGCAGGATAAGATGATTTGTGGTGTTTTTTTTATGTTTACCATCCATAAATGAAGTAATCAGACATGAAGTAGTTAGGGTGCCATTATATGCTTCTGCTGGGTGGTTTCATGAAAGGTTACCATACTTAAATGAAGTACTCGAAGGGAAATCACTTCTCGTAGTATGCTATGATGCTTTATCGAGTTTTCTAAAATTGTTACCACTCATAAATGAAGTAATCAAATAAAAAAACACTTCTCGTAGTAGGATAAGATTCTTTGTGATGTTTTATTGAATGGTTACCTCCCGTAAGTCAAATACTTGGACATGAAGCACTTAGAATGGTCATGCTCTGGACAAGTCAAGATATGCTCAAGACATCAAGGGATGGTTTCAAAGTGTCCAACAGAGCATAATGTTACCATAACGCTTCATAATCCATCACAACGGGTCAGCAACCCATCATAACGGATGCCCAACCCGTCATAATGGGTCAAGAGGAGAGTGAGGCAAGCATCAAGTTGGATTCGCTGAGCACATCGTTACTATAACGCTTGCCCAAGGTGTTACAAGAGAAGAAGGGCAATTCTGGAAACTGTACAACCTGTTATAAAGGATAACACAATGCATTATGAGTTCCCTATAATGCTACATGCAATTTTGGAGGTTTCAAGATTTCAAGAAGTGCTCATCCTAAACATGAGCGTTACATCGTGTGTTCTTTTAGTTCTCTTAATTGCTCTTGCTCTCTACTGTCTCTCTACTATTTGTGCTCTTTGTTGATTTGTTAATTGCTCTATTACTTCCAATACTTGCTTGATTTAACTCTTGGCTAAGTGATTAAGGTCTAAAAGCTTTAATTTGAAATTGTTGACTGAAAATGCTTTTGCCTTGTAATTTGACCTTAATCTTGCACTTTAAGCCCCAACCCTAATTGTAACAAATATAACAAGAGTTTAAACCATAATCAAGCATAAAAATATCTACTACAATTGAAAATAAGATTTTTAAGCCTAATTTTTTTGAGAAAGTGATTTCAAAAACTTGTGACAAGAGAGTATCTTTCAATCATGGTTACACTCATAAAACTCAAAGATTCATACCATCAAAAAGAGTTTTTCCAAAAGATTGCTTTAGACCTTGGATTGATAAGAGAACTACTATTAATTGTCATGACTTTGTGAACAAAGCAACTAAGATATAGAATAAGCGTAAGATCACTTATAATTGTTGTAGCCATCATGGTCACTTGGCATTTGAATGTCTTTATAAGAAAAATAAATTTAAGGAACTATATGTATGGATTCCAAAAACTAATAAACCCCAATTTAACTCCTTGGAGTTATTCTCAAATTGAAGACATATCAACAATAACATGTTTTCTTAAGTAACATCATTACAATTTGTTTTCAAAATTATAGGTGTGCTTGGTTACATCATACAAGAATTATTCTTGGATAATAGATAGAGGTTGCTCACATCACATGATCGGTAACAAGCTTGTTTTTAAAACTCTAAAACCTTATGATGGAGGAAAGGCAACCTTGGGTAGTAATGAAAGAAAAGGGAAGATTGTTGGTATTGGTGCAATTGGTAATGATCATTTAACAAATGATTTTGTATATCTAGTGAATGTCTAAATTACAATCTCTTGAGTGTAAGCAAGCTTTGTGAACGCCAATTTTCATGTTAAATTCAATGACCAAGCATGTTCTTTATATCATATCAAAAACAAAGAATTGGTTTACATCATTAAAAGAACAAAAAAATGCATTACCTTCATATAAACCATTTCGAAATCGGTGAAATTTGCCTTAACGGATTTATCTAGACCCTTGGTTATGGGAAAGAAGGTTGGGACATATATCATTTACTTCCATCGAAAAGATTGTTAAAAATTATTTAGTAAGAGGTATAACTCTAACCAAAATCACTATTGAACATGTTTGTGATGCTTGTATGAAGGGCAAGCTTACCTAGTATAGTTTTAAACTAAAAAACCAAATATCTAGCAAAGATTTTTGGAATTATTAACATGGATTTGTTTGAACCAATTATTGTGCCAAATTTAGCCAATAAATGGTATATTTTTTGTTATTATTGATGATTTTAGTAGGTACACATGGATTAGCTTTTCGAGATATAAGGAGGAGGCATGTGAGTACTTCATGGAGTATTGCTCACTTGTTGAAAATGAAAAGAGAGTGAAAATTATAAATATAAAGAGTAATCATGGGGAAGAATTTGAGAACTCTAGATTCTATGAATTTTGTTTTATGAAAGGGTATAAACATGAATTTTTGACTCCTAGGCCACTTCAAAAAAATGGTGTAATGAAAAGAAAGAATAGAAACCTTCAAGAATTGGCTAGGTCAATGTTAAATAAATACGAGTCACCAAAGTTTCTTTGGGCCGAGCGGTAAACACGGCTTGTAAGGTTATAAATCGGGTTTACATTAAACCATTGATGGATAAGACACCATATGAAATTTGGAAAGGATATGAACCAATATTTCTTAATTTACTGTGTTTTTGTTCGAGATGCTATGTACTTGATCAATCTTTGAACTTGGGTAAATTTGATCCAAAAGCAATTGAGAGAATATTTGTAGGCTATTCATCTATTCTCTCTGTAGGCTATTCATCTACAAGTACAGCTTATAGAATCTAAATTCCTCATTCTAAAGTTATTGTTAAATCTATACACGTCAAGTTTGATGATAGTACTAATAGTATTACTGAGAAAGGAAATAAGAATATAGATTCAAGCAATCTTCAAGAGGAGAACGGTAATTTATCTCAAGAGACTCAAAATAATGAAGAGACCACATAAGAAAGGATTATAGTTGTGAATGAAGATGAATGAGAACATCATGATGGACAAAGTGAGGGAGAGATACATATTCAAAATAAAGATACACTAAGGGAGGATGCACAAGATGAATGAGAGACAAGTCCATTAAATGAGAAACCAAAGGAGTTGATGCATCACCAACTCAGCTAGGTTATCAACCACCCAAGGTTCTTAGGGAAGTTTCCTCTCATCTTTTAGAAAATGTCATTGGTAATCCAAGAGGAGTACAAACTCATTCTAGGCTAAACCAAATGATTGCAAATTGTGTCTTTGTGTCCCAACTAGAACTCCTA
>CAXKVX010001553.1:0-26737 GCA_964058865.1 Eleocharis quinqueflora
AATTCTGTTATGGAAGCAAATATTATTGCATTTATTTATTTTCTCATTATTGGCCATATTGCTTTTATTATAATGGGGCTTGCATGTCTTGAATAATGGCAAAAATTTAGTTGGATTAGGATGTCTTTTTATTCGCATTTCCCTCTTTTCCAGGTCTGTATTTGTATGGAAGCCAAAGGTAGAAAGTAGAAACAGAAGAACCTCAATCCAAGGAGTTTTTGAGGAAAGTAGGCTTTGCCTACTTAAAGTTTCATTAAAAAAGAAAAAGGTTTTATTACAATATTACAAATTTATTGACCGGAAGGTAGATGGTATTATCGAGCCCGAGAATTTCCTAAATTGTTTGCCAATGTTCTATATCTTGCTGAATCTGGAGTGTTAGCAGTTGGCTTGGTCTCGATTTTTGGGTGTGAAGCCTGCGGTTACGTTCCTTCCATAGTCCCCATAGCGTCGCGCAGAATGTGGTGTCCCAGTGGGAGTTTTCTGAGCTGGTTATGTTGTTCCTGTTGGTTAACCAGAAGGAGGAGATGTCGTCTATTTGATGGAATGTCACTTGAGGGGCTAGGGTGTGCCAGGTTTGTGCCGAGTACGGACATGTGAGGAATAGGTGTGAGGAGGATTCCAGCGTTACAGAGTGACATAACAGGCATTGGTTGGAGGGAGTGCCTCCTCTTGATTGGATGATGTCCATGGTTACTAGCTTGTTGTCGAGTGCGATCCAAAGAAATATCTTAACCTTCAGCGGAGCTTTGATATTCCATGTATAAGATGCTATGTGTGATCTTGCACCCGGATTTATTAGGAATCTGTAAGCTGACTTTGTGGAGAATTGTCCCATAGTCGACCAGTTCCAGCTTATCGTACTGTCTTGCAGTTGCCTAGAAAAGGGAGTGAGGGTTGGTAGTAGGGGGAGGAGATCTCTTAGGAAGAAAGAAGGGATTGCTCTAATGTCCTCGCGTTGTATTTCATGGTGTAGTGGTGGCAGAATATAGTGTTGATTAACAAAATTGGGGAAGATGGAATCTTGATTCGAGTAGATTTTCCACAACCATTTGAGCAAAAGTGCATCGTTGAGTGTTTTGATATCCAGAATACCAAGACCCCCGTTATCCTTTGGGAGGCACACCTTGTTCCAGCTCACCAAGCAGCCACCGCGTGATGCTGTGTCTTTCCCTTTCCAAAAGAATCTCATTTTTGTCCTTTCAATATGAGTTGTTAACCAACGCGGAAATTTGAATGCCTGCATGTAGTGTAGAGGAATGGAGTTCATGACCGCGTTGATCAGCGTCATTCGTCCCCCTTTTGAGAGGAATCTCCCTTTCCAACTCTGCAATTTCCTTTGGATGGCCTCAAGGATAGGGAGCAGCATTGTTTTTGTTGGTTTGCTAATGGACAACGGGAGGCCCAAGTATTTTAGTGGGAATTCCTGTGGTAAACATGAGAGGATGTTACCTACTCCTGGGAGGAGATTTTCCGGGATGTGTATTGGGACAAAAGCGTTTTTTCCCGGGTTGATGTTTAGTCCTGACGTTAAAGCGTACTCTTGGAGCACTCGCATAATTCCTTTTAAATTGGCCGGGTGGGCTTCCGTGATAATCAGTGTGTCGTCTGCGAACTGATACGTTGCTTGTTGTATTGCCGGCATAGAGAAGAAGGAGTTCCGGTCTCTCTCAAATAGAGTTTGAAGGGTGTCTGCTGCTATTATGAAGAGCAGTGGGGAAAGAGGGTCTCCTTGTCTCAGTCCTCGCTGGTGAAAAAACATTGGTCCATAGGTGTTATTTACTTTAACACATGAGGATGAAGAGATGAGGAGGTTTTTAATCCATGATATCCATTTTTGTGTAAAGCCTTTTGCGTGTAGTAGATTTAGTAGGTAATCCCATGACACTGTGTCAAAGGCTTTCCGGAAGTCTACTTTAAATATTACTGAGGGGATTCCAAGTTTGTGTCTCAGAATGACTGATTCACGAGCCACTAAGAAGGTTTCCATGAGGCTTCTTCCTTTGATGAAAGCCGATTGGTTGGTGGAAATTAATTTGGGTAAGATCCTTTGTAGCCTGTCAGCTAGTAACTTAGATATGATTTTGATGATTGATGTAATTATGCTGATTGGCCTGAAGTCCTCAATGTTGCACGCATTCGATTTTTTTGGTATCACCGTTATCGCTGCCTGGTTTATTCTCCAAAGGTCCAGTTCATTGTTGTAGAAAGACTGGACCATATGGCCGACCGAAAGGCCTACTGTGTCCCAGAATACCTGGAAGAATTCTGCCGGGAACCCGTCGGGTCCTGAGGCTTTTCCTTTTGCCAGCGAGAAGACTGCATTTTTAATTTCCAGCAAGGTGAAGGCCGATTCTAAGTCTTGAAGAACTTCAACCGATAGTTGAGGGTGTAACTTGTCCAAAGTGGGTTGAGTTACCGTTTTTGAGCCTAGGATTTCTTTGAAGTGTCTTGAAAAGGCCATGGCTATTGAGGTTCCGTCAGTTAACTCAATGTTGTCTACCTTTAGGGTCTTGATATAATTTCTTTGGAATCTTTTTGTTGCACACGTGTGAAAATATTTCGTGTTGTTGTCTCCTAGCTTCAACCATCGTATCGAAGATCGTTGTTGCCACTTATTTTCCGAAATTAGTGAGAGATCGTAAGCATGTTCGCGAAGCTTAAGGCGAAAGGCAAATTCATTCGGTTGCAAGCTTCGGTGTTCCTCAGCCTTGTCGAGTGCTTGAATTATTTCCTTTGTTTTGGATAGGAATGTCGATGTTTTAGCGAATTTGTTTTTGGCCCAAGTTTTTAGCGCTTTTCGGGTAGAATTTAATCTTCTCAGGAAATCAATTGTCGAGATCGTCGAGGGATTTCGTATATTCCATGCTTGTTTGACTATTTCTCTTGTTTCGTCAAATAGCAGCCAGAATCTCTCAAATTTGAAAAGATTCGATTTCCTCCTTTGAAGCGGTGTAATTTCCAGTCTCAGGGGAGAGTGATCGGAAATTGGGGATGCAATGTCCACGAGGGTGTGTTGCAATGGTGATCCGTTGATCGTGTTCCAATCTGAGGATAAGAATATCCTATCTAATTTTGATAATGTTGGGTTGGGTCTTTTATTGGAATATGTAAAGGATCTCGTTCGCAGGGGTACCTCACATAAGATTATGTCGTCGAGGCAGTGATTAAATTCCAAGGAGATATGGAGGTTGAACGAAGATCCTGTGGTTTCCTCCGGTGCTCGGAACATGTTGAAGTCACCTACCACAATCCAAGGCAGGGTATTCAGGGTCCTGATTGTCCTTAGTTCTTGTAGCAGTTCCATTTTAAGAGTATCGTTGTGTGGGCCGTATACATTGGTTAGCATAAATCTAAATTTAGATTCAAGAATAACCGTGCAGGTGAAGTTGTGTGTGTAGGTTCCTATTAATGTAAGAGAATCAGTCCATGTAGTCAGTAGTCCCCCTCGCGAAGAGGTTGACTGTTTGTAGTGAAAGGAATTGAATTGTGGTGGACATATTTTCAAAAATTGAAAGAAGTCAATTTCATTCAACTTTGTCTCCTGCATACACAAAATCTTACATCTTTGTCCTCTTAACATGTTTTTGACCACCGCACATTTGTTGTGGTCTCCCAAACCTCTAACATTCCAAGAAATTAACGATAACATGACAAACTAAACTAGTCCTAACCAAAAAAGCCTGTTTGCAAGCTCAATTCCTAAGTAAGGGTTTCCAATGAGGAACAAGATGTCCTAAAAGAGCCGAGGTGGTTCAGGGGTTGGCCCCCAAGAGGTCTTCATCACCCTCTATTCCATAATCCATTTGCTCAGTAGTACTCAACCCCTCATCATCAATCTGCATTTCCTGAGTTTCGTCCATGTTTTGACCTGCGTCTTCCTCCAATTCATCCAGAGCTGCAAAAGCAGCTGCAAGGTCGAAGTTGGTATCTGCGAGGTTAGAGTTAACAAATTGATTAGTGGTACTCGTTTCATTGCTAATCCTATTTTCCAGGATAGAGTTTTCCATTCCCTTTGCGCGGAAATCCCCCAGCTGAACATATTCAGAGAGTTCAGTAATTTCCGCATCTTTAAGTGGTTTTTCCTTGAGGATTTCCTCTTGCAAGCACTGTAAGATTAATTTGTTCTTCTCTTTATCCGGGAGTGATCTGTTGGGTTTCCTGACTCGAGTTTTTTTTGTAGTTGGGGTGAGTATCATACCTGGGAATGGGGCAGGCTGTCGGGATGATCGTGCGCTGCGACGGGGTGCCTCGGTGGTAACCAGAACTGTCATCCTTTTTGAGGAATTGGGAGGAGGGGAGGCCTGGACCGGTACCGGTACAGTGACAATGACAGAGGAGAGTGGGCCCCTTCCCTGAGGGTTGCTGTCCATGGGTGGCGGAGGTTCCGTGTGTGAGGGGGGGTGGGTTTGCAGGCGTGGCTGGGAGAGTGTTGCAATTGGTGACAAAGGATGTGGGATTAGCTTGATAGAAGCGGGCTCTGGAGGAACGTCGGGTTGATGAAGGAGAATTTCAGAAGCTGCCGAGAGAATGGTGTGTGGCTGGCGGCGAGTAGTGCCGATGAGGTTCTGGGTCGGGGCGCAGAGGGAGGGAGGGGAGGGCAGGCCAATAGAAGGATTGAAGTCTTGGAGAGGCTGGTGGTTTGGGTTGTGAGTTATTTGGAGAGAAGAGTTGGGGAACGGACTGGCTGGTTGAGAACCGATTTGGTTTGGGCTGGGAATTTCCAAATGGGCTAAGGGGGTGGCAGCCCGAATTGCTGACTGAAGAAGTTTAGGCTGAGGAGTAGAATTAGGTTGGGGGGTGGGAGTTGGCAGGGGGGAGTAGTGGGCCAGTTCCTTACCTTTTCTTTGGCCCGAATTTTTTGATGTTTCCTTTTCAATCCCTGTCTTTTCCTGAAGGACAAAAGAGAGATTACCTTTAACCTGAGCTTGATTTTGGCGCGATGCTGCAGGCAGGGCAGGATCAGAAACAGAAGCTGCAAACGCCTCAGAAACAGCGCCAGATAGCAGGGAGCTTTTGGGACGCGTGGGTTGAGCCGAATGAAACTGCTCTCCAGTTTGGTCTTTGCTGGATTTGTCTAGTGCTTGATGGACTGGAGGCGTGCCCAGCAATCCTTGGGAGGAATCGCCGACCGGAGGCTGGTTTCTCTTCTTCCTTTCTTTAAGTAGCCTGTCGAGGAAGTTATCCACTGTCTCAGGCGGTGCTGACATGAGAAGCTCCTTAAGCACGGATTTGCTGCAGTGCCAGTCGAAAGCGTCAGTTGGAAGCAAATCCAAGGGGTCTTCGGAGGAGGAGGAGGGTGCATTGTTGCTGCTGATATAGTTGAGGTTGCGTGTGCGATCTTCCATCTTCTTGAAAATGGCCACTGATGGTGTCATGTCTTCGGGGATGGAGAAGACCAGTGATTCCTCGACCCACCCTCTCACTTCCAGCTGGATTCTTGATCTAAGCCCGTTAACCACCAGAAAGATATTTTCCGGAATAAGGCCCAGATCAAAACTGGCCACTGCAATGTCTAGGTGACGAATAGAGGGCGCAGACAGGAGGTTGCCGTGCTCCACTATCAGTCCAAACGAAGACGATGCATAAGTAAGATGCTCGAGGGACCAAGAAGCCGGCGGCAGGTCATGCAATCGCAGCCAAACCTTGAATTTGAGTTCCTGAGGTCGAGCTGAGACCTGCGGAGACCAAGGGAAGTAGATGTATCCTTTACTGTCGAGTTCCGGGTGAGAAGATTCAGCAAATTCGACTCCGGAGAAATGGGGCGGCAGGACCAGCAAGTACTTCTCATCGTCCATTCTAGCGATCTGGCCGTCGCAATTTTTGGGAAGAAGACGCCTGAAGTCGGTGTGGACCTTCTCTATGCTATGACTTGGTAGGAAGCGGGTATCTATTACCACAGCATTGGATAAGCGCGAGAACTCCTGAGCCAGGTTCGGTGTCTCATGGATGAAGGCATAGGCTGAGTGAGGGCGTTTGTAGGGCATGGCCGTGCTGCCACGCGGGGAGAGCTCAGATGATCTGGAGGAGGGGGTTTCTCTTCGGTTTGGGCAATCCTTGGCCGGGTGGCCCTGCTTGCGGCATCTACGGCAGACCATGTGCTCCCTGCTGCAGAGTCCAGGTTTATGGCCGACAACGTAACAATCTAGGCATCGCCCTCGCCACGCTGGGTGGCCCTTGTTGGGGGGGAATGGTAACCAACTGAGTAGAGTCCTCAGTTGGGCTGGGGTCATCGGTGTATAGTCAGCAGTAGCGGCAGTGCTGCGTGGTCTCTTTGCATGGCGGAAGGTCGGGGAGTCGGGGTGACGCTGAGCCAGTGCAAGAGATGGATTGGCTGCACCGTTGGCATAAGACGGGGCGTGGAGGTTGCGGAGGGAGGAGGACATGGCAGCAGAGAGGTTGAACCCCCTTGAGGCAGCAGCCACAAGTTGGTTATTTGGCCTTCGGTTGGTGTGGGTCTTTTGGGAATTGGTGCGGTCCATCTGATGGTTGAGGTTTTTGAAATGGGGGGTGATTTTGTGGAATAGGCAGGGTTGGCGGGATTTATATTGGAGAGAGGTTGAGTGAGTGATGGGGTTAGGATAAGGGGTGAAGGGTTTGAAAGTGGAAGGGCGGGGGCGGCGCTCAATGGAGGTCCAGCCATTAGCCAGCTGAGTCTTCAGCATTCGCCCCATCTCCCGGTGTATTCAATCCAAGGAGTTGAAAAGGAAGCAGAGAGAATTCATTTTTGGAAGTGGAAGTGGTAAGAAAAGTAATGGTAAAAGTCCCTATAATGATAGTAGTGATGATGATGACGACTTTGGCAAAGGTGGGAAGAAAAAGAAGGTTATTCAAAAAGCTGAGACTAAATTTACACACAATGCTCCAAAGGAGAAAGGGAAATCCAAGATGCAGTAGTGACCATTTAGGTCTTACATTGGTTGACCTTGTACTTTTGCTATACAATCAAAGAGGCCGACTTCAATCTCTTTGTTTTTGGTGAATTTGGTTACAATCAAAGAGGCCGACTTCAATCTCTTTGTTTTTGGTGAATTTGGTTACAATCAAAGAGGCTTTGGTAGATATGGTTTAACAACAATTACTAGTGATAGGCCATGTTCGGAGCGCTGTTGTTAGACCGGTCTAACGTGCGTAACGATCACGAAAGAGAGTAGTTTCGTTAACTATTTTATTTAATGAACGATTAAGAAATTTTGTTTCGTTAATTGTTTCGTTAAAGAAAACGATCAAACCGATCGAAACGAAACAAAACGATCAAACTCATTCTTTTTGCTCTTCATTCATCTTCTCTATTATCACACTAAAGCAAACCATGAACTGATGGTGAACGATTCTAATCATACATCAGAATCAAATCATTCATCTCCTCATTCGATCAATCATTCATCTCATTTGTCATCACCTTCTTCTAGCATAACATTTTTCTTTAAAATCAAAACAATTCTAATAATACACAGTCACAAACGAAACTACGAAACAAACGATCACGAAACAATATATTTTCATTAACCGTTTCGTTATTTAAACGAAAGAAATTTCTTTGATCGTAATCGTTTCATTTGTCACAAAACAAAACGAAAAATAATTAAACGACTGATGATTAACAGGCCTAACTGTTGTTAACCATGCAGTGTATTTGAACTTCTTATGGAAATCAAGTGATAGCGGTTCAAACATGGGGCATGAAATTAGAAGAAAAAATAAGGCCGGAAAAAAGATAAAATCGAAAATCAAAACAAGGGAAATAAAAGGCATCGGATGAAAGTACTGGATAGCAAATGATATGAACTTTTCCTTTTATTTTTATTTGAAAGTGGAAAGCCAGTGGGCCTACAATGATATATATGAATCTAACCTGAACTAATTCAGATAAAATTTTCATTTTTAACTGCATACGAGTTTTTTTTTTCAAAATTTCCATAACCAATACCAGTTTCCGGAGCAGAATATAGTGAATTTGGTCCTTAATTTAAAACATGAATTGGACCATTATGTCATATTGTCATTCATAATCATATACCATCCAGCATAAATAGTAAGAAAATTGCTCTCATCAGCCTAGCCTTCAGAAGGTGTTAGCACATCAATCAACATGGACCGATTCATCACAGATAATTATTCTATTTGGCACCTTTAGGAGAATCAAGTCTTTATCCCAGCCAGCTTCTTCTAGCTTATCTAGAAAGTCAGTAAATCCATGTTCCATTTTGATGATGCTCTCTTCTAGAAATTGATAGCACATTGATAACGAGTCGACTGATTCCTTGTCTTGCCATTTTAGTTGTGATCTATGCTCATTCAACCAGTATGCTTGCCAGATGCTTCTTAATACCGTCATACTGTCCGCCCCCTCCTAAAGCGAGGAAAATATGTCAATGTAAATGAGGAAACTGAAAATGTAAATTGTTTTCAGCATTGTGAAGAATATGCCCATAAATTCTTTTTCATACGTTTGATTTATATCAAGATAAATATGCTACCAATTATACTTCCTGGAAAAAATATAGTACCAATAGCTACCTAAGTCCATTACCAGAAACAAACAAAATTAGTTTACCAGAGATGAAAAACAGATTAAATTTGCTTGTGGAGGCTATTTTTGTAAATAACAGTCAAAATTAAAAATACATCTACTTACCTGCGAATTTCTCATTTTTTAGAACTTTATTCTCTTTTTTGAGTTGGCAGCAACTCCTAGCCATCTAAGTAGCATGCTTATATATCTCTTTTTTGTTGAGCATGTTGTATATATACATTAAATTTTATAAATCACTAAATTTTGTCAATTCCACCCCGACTCTAGTAAGCACCTTCTTTTACTAGGACCATATTGTAAATAATCAAGCCAAGTCAATGCCCATATTGCCATGAAGCTTTTGGTACTAGGATAGAATATTTCTTTAACAAAAATGAAGAAAATATAGGGGCAACTTACTGTGATTGCGCTAATATTAATTCTAGAGTTGGTTGTTTGTTGCAAATATCCCCAAAAATAAACATCTAAGGAATGGAACATTTGCAAACACAGTGAAACATGGAGGAAATTGGCGTAATCTATTTGAAAATTATTTTGGTCTAGTACGAGGATCAAACCTTGAAAGTTGCAAAGAGAGCTAGCCCTTGCTTGCTGCTGTTTCTCTGATCCACGCATAGAATGTATTTTTCTTTCTCATACAACTTTAGAAGCACATTCACCTATTCAACAAGATTCCAAAGATAAGCTAGATAAAGAAAAAAAGGAGTAAGAGAATTGAAAGAAAGGAGAGCTAGATAATTACCCTATAACCTGACTCATCTTGACCAACAAGAATCTCCATCGATACACCAAAAGAAATATTTGGCCATGTGAAGCTCTCCCAAGAAAGTATGTTCTCTTCTTTGTTGCAATCAAGATATCCTACGTTAACAAAATAAAGTCAAAATGAATATAAAAGGAGCAAAAAGCTGTATTCAAGAGGGAAACAAGAACTCCCAGAAATTCAATGCAAGCACAGAACACTGACCAGGAACTTTGTCAAATGAAACATGAGATTCAACAAGAATTCGAGCTCTCTTCAAGTTTATCTGACAAAACAAGAAAGGCCTGTAAGAAACTGCACGATGTCGAGCATACTCTTAATAGATAGTTTATGCCCATTGAAGACTTCACAATTATCTTGTAGATCGCAGAGCATAGGACATACAAGACCAGGTATCACTGTGTGCATAATTATTCTGAATTTAGGACAGTGTGCAAGATATGTAATATCTGCAGTTCTGCGGGTACATTTGGAAATTTTCCCTAGCAAACTATGTGGTTGTTAGTAATATACATGTACTACCAGTCAGAAGGGCTTAATTGTTGATCCAAGCAGAAGAAAATAGAGAAAAAGAACCTTACAGTGCGGAACTTGAGAACAGATAAAGACTTGTATCGAAACCAGAGATGGAACAGCCGCACAGTCAGCCACGTAAATGCCAGGTTGGTATAAGACGATTGGACTCCTGGTGTATCCTTTTTTTATCAAATTAAAATTTCAGTATACTTGAATCTAATTCATCTGTAGACTAGTTCTGTACCATTTCATAATGCGAGAATGTTTATATGCCAGAAAAACAAGAGAATACGCCGAAACTACCCCTCTTTAATCACTTAGAGATCTTTACTAATATAAGAATAAAAAAAAGAGGAATACCTTTGTGTTCTTTGAACAAATTAGGAGAGGGGCATATGCACATGAACCATGCTTTAGAGGGTCGTACTTTTCTCGTGTAAATGATATGATATTATATCCAAAGATAAATAAATAGAAAATAAAAAACTAGTACCAGAATTAGGATTCCAATAAGAAGACCAATGAGCTGCGCTGCCACTTCCCAGACTTCTTCCTTTCCAAATTCATATTTAGTTGATTCAGTTAGTAACATGAAATGAACAAGAACACAGTAAAACTGAATATGTCCACATATAATCAGAAGGGTATATACTTATCTTTCTTGAAAAATTTTGTTCAATTCTTGTGCTAAAATTCAATAACAGAAAATTTCAAAACGCTAACTCACATCTATAGTAGAGTAAACAGTGTAAGATCTGACATGTGTTGTATTGATTAAAACTCGGATGCTTTTGAGTTGTAAATATGCACCAATAAGCCTCAACATCTTACTAGAAGAATAGTAACGTAATGTATAAAGAAGAAAAGGATACCTTTGCAGCTATTTCACCGAGATTAGATGAGATGGCGAAATGGTTTTGGATAACCCTAAAAGAGGGATCTTTTAGCCCTCTTGCCACTGCCTGGTTCATGTTAAACTAAATAATACATTCAAAGTTTCATGTTGTCCCAACAAAACCTCAAATTTCACAACCCTCCAAAACATGTGAAGAATCACGTGCCCCCTTGTTTCTTCAACAAAAGGCCTAAATTGTCCCTCTTTTCTCCTCCATGAATGAGAAAATAAAGACTAACACAAAAGAGACTTTATTGAAAAGGCAAAATTGAAAAGTTGGACAACACTTTTATGTTTTACAAAGACAAAAGTGATGGTTTCCATTTTTGTTATAGATTACCATGGAAGTTTAGTGTGTTAGGGGTGCAATTGAATTGCCCTGAAAAAGTATGACATGTTTATGAATGTTACCTTGGTAAGGTTCCCCAAGGATGCAAGTGGGAGGAAATACTCGGGATAAAGTGGTGTTGACAGATCAAACAAACTACATTACAAGAAGTTATTCCTTAATCAAAACCTCTTGCAACTGGGAGCAAAGCATTCTTTTCCTTTTGAATTGCACCTCTCATTTTCTCATTTCATCTGATGTTTGTTACATGCAAATGTTGCAGCTATTCCCATGTATCATATAACTTGTGTGGAATTTGCATAAAAAGGAAAAAGAACTTCATGGAGCAGGAGTCATATAAATTACACAAAGAGTTAGTTCAAGAACAAACCTGCCAGCACTACCAATTAAATCAGCATACATTCGCCAGCTTCTTGGATCATCATCAAATAAATTACCAAAGCGGCCACCTATTTTGTGAAAGTACTTTATTACTAATTCTTTGTTGATAAATGAATAAGGCACACAAGGTGCAACATATGGAACTGTGATAATCAATCCACTTTTGTTACCAATAAGAAGACGTCCGCTAGCTCCTATTCCATCTTTTGACACCCATCTACAAGTATCAAGAAAAACAAAATGGAATAAACAAATGTAACTAAAACAAAGACCATATATTCTAGCTTTACATTACGTTTGAAACTTGTTGCAAAAAGAACTTTGAGTGAAATTTGTTGTTCTATTAAAAACAGACCTAATAGCAGCAGCAGAAGCAGCAGCTGTGCTCCCTGAAAAAGAACCAACACCTACAGCCTATAAAAGAAGAAAATGATGTTTTTGAAGCAAATATTATGCTTGGTACAAGAATCTTACAACAGAAATTTACTAACAGTCACTTCAATTAAAAAAAATGCAAAATTTGTTCAAAGTGGAGCAGCATAACATAGATTCATATAGTGTTTCTTTAAAACTCCATGAAGATGGTATAAAGCTACAATACCTTGAGAAGACTAGAAGTGACTAGTGTATGGCATACCCATCCAGTCACATTTGTGGGAAATTGCAAAAGCATGTACTCCAAATAATCATCAGACACCGAACCTGGCAATCAATCCAACAACAGCTAAAAGCACTTTGTAATCATGTACCACTTGCCAAAGCCTACTACTTCACAAAAACAATCATGTAACACTTACCATTCAACAAAAAAAAAACATGTACCACTTAATTATCATATTTGCAAATAACACATTATATATTTGTAACAGCACATGGCACTTTTGCGCTTATTTTCAAACTAAACTACAGCTTAAACATTTTGAGAAGATTCAGTGAGTTAATTATAAGACCTGGACAATTTAGTGGTGTTTTGACTGACATAACCATACTTATGTTGGTTGGTTATCGTTGCAAATAACCAAGAAAATTGCTGGGTGTAGATTGCAAATACAAGAAATGTTGGGTATGATTTGCAGAAAAACAGAAAATGTAATCAGAATTCAGAACCAACAAATTGTTTTCAAAACACAGATAAACAAGATTGTATCAAATATTTCAACAACTGTATCCTTTCTCTTACCAGGATATCCACCTGGAAGTACGAAATCCTTCAGAACACTAGGAATTACAAACAAGGCATTTACTCTAGGTGAATTTTCCACTTGAGATTTCTCTCTCTCCCAAACTGTTTGCAACTTCAAATCCTCATTCAATAAATATCTGTTGAGAGGAGAGGATTCAATTTGATGCATCTGTCTAGAAAAGAACTGACATGCTTGACTTAAGTAGTGATGAATAGGAAGCTTCGATGAAAAAAAAAGTGCAATAACTTGAATTCATCAATTGGGATTTGATCACATATAAATTTGGTTAGGTGTTCTGAGATTCAGAAATAAGGGAAGTTAGAATTCTTAAAATCAGGATAAGGTATAATAATCTTCTTAACTTGAGATGCTTGCATAAATTTAAATTTCTTAATAATATCATTAAACAATACTTGTACATACTAGCAATAGCTCATTTCCCAATTTATCAAAACCTCCAGTCACAACATCTTAAGTTCTTACTAACAATGCAAGAAAACCTGAAGAATGGTTTGAAAAGGTTCAACAAAGGGCAGAAAATTTAATTCAAATCGTTGTTCAAATAAGCACCTCTTGGTAGAACCATCACGGTATCTCTCAACGAATAACGAGTTTGCTTTTCTGCAATTCGAATCGCTTCATTGTTTCAGAACATCTATTACATAGCAATAACAAAGAAAAACAAAGAGAAAACGTGTGTATCATATCATACTTCAGTTTAACTGTAGCTCCGACTTGCTTTGCTGGTTCACTATCGACTGAGAAGCACGCTCTAATGGAGGTACGAGAATGCGAAATTGCGCTGGGATTTGGATTCGAAGCATGGATACGGACAGTCGCATAACTCAGCATTCTCTTTTTTTTTTCTACTCTCCTGAAAACGGATGGCCCAATGGAGACATGGATAGAGTCATGGAGAAGGCCATCGCCAATCGGACCCTATCCTCTGGGAGGAAAAAGTTTCTGTGTTAATTTAAACCGTCAGATAAACGCTCAACCGTCTATAATATAATTCAGAGAAAAGAATTTATATTATTAATCAGAATCGAATTTTAATCCAATGGTCCAGACACAAACTTTCTTCTCTAGAGAGAAAAGTTTCTCTCTAGAGGATTTAGTTTCCTCGTGAATCAGGGTCGGACCCGTATCGTTGGATTGGAAGGATTGGAAGTCGACGCTCGAAAGCCACTAATATCGATGAAAAATTTCTCTCTAGAGGATTTCGTTTCATCGCAAATCAGGCACAATGAAAGAATCGGACTCGTATCGTCAGATTAGAAATCAGCGCTCGAAGCCACTGATATTGATATGATTTATGAAGAATTTTATAGTATTAAATCAGGATCGTTGAACGCTGACCCGACGGTCCAAATCGAAATGCAGTATGAAGCAAATAGTATTCACTACGAGTTCGTTTGGAAATCAAAGAATAGCGTTAGAAGAGTGATATAAGAGTGTGATTTTGAAATAGTTGATAGAAAAATGTATTCTTGACTATTCGGAAGAGTGAAAATGTTATTTGGCAACAAGTTAGTCGGAATAGCAAATAGATGATTGTAATAAAAAATATAAATATGATGAAAAGTCCAAAATACCCTTATGAATAACTTAACAATTTTTACCATCTCTTGTCTCTCGACCCATCAGTTTTCATGCACAGTCCAAATGGTTTCATCAGAAATATATGTAGCTTAGCAAACTTATATTCGTAATTGATTAAAAAGAAACAAAACTACTACACACTTGTAGCCAAATAAAAAGAAACGATCATTCATTCGTAATTGATTAAAATCCTTGTGAGTTTTGACAAAGCCAGCAACTAGAGTTCTTGGTACAAAAAAAAGAAGAAATTCTCATACATTAGTCACTTTTCCTTGAATTACAATAACAAGAAAATTGTGGTACTGATACAGTGCTCATACATTACTTGATAATCAACATTTTTCAAGAAACCAATTCGAGGTCTATGAGAAGATTTGCATTTGCTAGCACTTCTCCAACCGTGCCTCATATTTAACTGCAACAAAAAGAGGCAAGTCATTAGACTATCAGTTCCTCAAAAGGCCGGTACAAGTACCAGTGAATCAGACCATGGCTTAACAAGCAACATTGAAACCAATTGGTGCAGCAAACAACTCATATCAGCAACACAAGAAACAATATCAGTACCCATAATGGCTTTGTACCAATTAATTAAAATGATAAAAGATGACTTCCAGAAATGCAAGCAAGCAAAACAATGAACATGACATCAACATGATCTATCCGCTATAACGATGTTTGACAGAGAACATAAAAGGCATCCAATGAATTTTAAGATCTTTATAGATCAACAATGAACGAAGTATCATATCTGATTCAGACAGAAGGCCATGAACAACATCTATCAATTACAATTATATAATTTTCAAATTGTAGTTTAGGTTATTGATAAAAAGGTAGCAAAAAGAAAAAGAAACCTCAGGACCCGATTGAAAAAAAAAATGTCAGCAACTAAGAGAAAGATCACCATGAAATCTCAATAGAGTCCCACGCGAAGAACTTCCCATTGTAAGTCATTTTGGTATTGTTAAGGAACCACGTGGCTTATACTCGTCAGCTCATCACAAGGCAAACATATCAGATGGATCAGTGGCCAGCTAACAATCTGACAAAACAACATCCTCCAAAAGAGACTATCGTAGTTTCAAATCCATCTCAAAAATCAGAAATCAGCACAATTCTCAGAGACCTGAGTTGATTCCTCAATTCATCGGAGCTTAAGCACAATTTTGCCGAGGTAAATGGAAGAAATGGGATGAGCTTACAAGATAGCAAAATGAGTGTCAAACGAATCAGGAGGAGGAAGAGAGTTCAATTTTAAGATCAATTTCACATGATCGATCATCTAATTGGTGATGACATTAATTCGAGGAAATGAGAAGGTAAGAGGTACGAGAGAGAGAAAGGAGAAAAAGTTGATCGCAGGGGTAAAAAAAGAAAATTAATTGATCGCCAGGAAGAGAGTACAGTGTATTCCGGTATACCACCATAACGGTGGAATACCAGAAGAGCTCTTCAATTCTCTATTATATTCTCTTATTATATGTTTGGCACATCTGATACGTTGGAATAAGCAGTTATTCTGGTATTCCAACGGAAAATTGGATTGCCAAACGCACCCTACGTTATCAAAATCACTTCGCTCTGCAATCTACATCATGCTCATCCTAATCCAAGTCGTCAGATTTTAATCCAGCATCACTGATATGAATCAAGAAATACACCGTTGATCTTTAATCCAACGACCCTAATTAGAAATACGCACCGTTTATGCAGAGGATATCTTTCCCTGCTGAAGGATAGGTTAAACATAAAAGTTGGACGAAAAACCGGCTATCTTAAAAGGGTGAAATTCATATATACCCTTGCAAAAACTTAAAATGTTCTTTTTATTGGTTAATTGAAATTTTGTACGCACAGCCTACTCTTAAAAAAAATTAAAATGTTAAGTATTTGAATTTTTGTAAATACAATGTTTATTCTTTTAGCGCAAAAATATCACATTGTCTTTAAACATAAAAATTACATATATAGTCTATCAAAGTTACAAATATCATACTAATTACTTTCACGGTATTTTTTTTCTGAGAAAAACACCGTCGGAATTTATTCATGCCGAGCTTTCGTGCAACTTTAATAATGACAAAATTTCATTTGGAATATTTTCAATCCAATACACAACATCAATTACTGTAAGGCATATTTAGCACGTAAACATTAGCCATACCAATACTTGACCAATATAAAACTCCAAATTACATAATTCTCTACTAAAACACCAATACTCGTTCAATCTCATTAGAGGTTCGAGTTCAAACTAATAGACACAATCACACAAGTTGCATTTCCTCTTAGGTTGAAATAGATTACTTTTTTAATACTACTGGTTCGGATTTAGTTTGGGCGAGACGTGTCAGATAAAAAATTCTACCCGTTCAGTTATTCACTTATTTGTACAAAAAGAAACCAGACGCAACTAAAAGCAACGACATAATCAAAACCTAATGTATTGTAGAATAAATAAACCTTCACTTGAGACGGTAACTCGTTGCTGTCTTAAATCAACAGTGCCACAAAATCAAGCAACCGTGGTTCGATCCACTAAAGTCATTCTGATATAACAAAAAGTACAACTAATTGAATGCAGAGAAAATAAGAACAGAACTTGGAACCAAACTGAAGCTTTAAAGTCATCCAATATTACAGAAAACATTGCATAACTATTTGACATCTGTACACGTCATAGGTTCATAGCATCCCCAGTCAGAAATACAAGTATAGAAACAAATCTAATCCTCAATTGCAAAAACTAAATGCAATTTCTAAAAAGAATGCCATTTAAAATTTTCCTAATGATGTATGCTGGCAGATTATTCCTCATCTGACTATGATACCATATAAGCAATCAAATCACAAAAATACTAGCAGCCACACTCAGTTCATTGAGCATTTCTCAGTTAACCTTCCTGTAAAGAAAAGAATTGCTAATAAAGAAGAGTAAAGACAACAATTCAATCACTAATCAGACTGCTCAGAAAGCCGCTCAGCGCGTGGGTCATTGAGATTGAGACCTTGCATGGCCTCCCCCAAGCCATAACTGACTTCGGCCAGAATATCAGGGTCATTGTAGTTAGCCACAGCCCGTACTATAGCACGAGCCTTGCGAACTGAATCAGAGCTCTTGAAGATACCTGATCCTACAAAGACGCCATCACAACCTAATTGCATCATGAGAGCAGCATCAGCCGGGGTGGAAATGCCACCAGCCGCAAACTGGACAACAGGAAGGCGGCCCAGCTGCTTTGTTTGCATCACCAGGTCATATGGTGCCCCAATGTGCTTTGTAAAAGCAAAGATCTGCATATAAGAATAAGGATTGATCAAAAGGTACATGTTTAAGAATGGGATTTAATCAAAAGAGGAATAAGTTTGAGAATGCCCGACCTAGTAAGGGTCAGGACTATATAAAAGAATAGCAACAGGTTGTGAAATAAAAGGATTAAATAAATTCTTTTGTTATTGCCGCAAAATCATAGTTAAAAATTTGCAGTATTGCAACAACACCCCTGTAATTTCTCATGAGAAAGACTTGAATGCACCATTCTAGGTGCTCCCTAGGTACTCCAATCAATCCGTACCATTCAAATACATCAAGATTCGCACCATATATTTCAATCAAATGATACAAATTGATTGGAGTACCTAGGGAGCACCTAGAATGGTGCACCTAAGTTTTTGTCATTTCGAGAATATCCAAGTAACAGTTGATACAAGGTTTATTTGAACTGGTTGTGAGCACAAAGACTCGTATTGGACTAGGAATAGTTAAGAAGAGATATTCAACACACACAGTGCAAACTCTCTCGGATGATATGCACAACAGACTACACACAGAACTCAATGTGCCGTAGTTTAATTAGAAAGTTGCATTCCAGTCCTAACCCCAATTATCATCACAGCCTTGAAAATCAATAAATTATGTTATCTGCCTCTCTAAAGAAAAGAAACTTTCCCAATTTTATTAAATGCAAAATTATACTCCATCAATTTTCCAAGTAGCAGGAAATTGTGAGAGGGAAGTGTTCAGGGCATAAATTGAACAGAACAGTCATTCAAGGGTTTTACCAATACAATGATTCATGTGCCTTTTAAGGTAATACATTATCTCTTTGCATTGAAGGGTTACATGTGAGTTATCGCAGGGGTATAATAGAACAACGTGATGGAGGTTTGTAAGAAACAAGGGATCAAACAATCTAACAAAGTATCTATTTGCACACAGAACCTAAGATTTCTTATATCACAAACTATTCTCGAACCAACCTTGTCTTGACACCACAAAGAGGAATCAACTGAATCCAAGAGCCAAAACAATATGAAAGAACAATATATAACCAAGTACCTCATCATCATCCATATTGCAAAGAGAGCGGATATCAGCCATGACAGAGCGAACATGGCGCACAGCCTCAACAATATTGCCCGTGCCAGCATCTCCCTTTGTACGGATCATCGCTGCACCCTCCCGGATCCGCCGCAGTGCCTCTCCCAGGTTACTGCACCCACAAACAAACGGCACCATGAAGTTATGCTTGTTGATGTGGTGATCATCATCTGCTGGTGTCAGTACCTATTTACATACAGCCAACATACTATCTTGAGATTTATCATTTGAACCAAAAACACAATTCAATTCAATTGTGTAATAATTCAAGAAAGAAAAGGCACCGAAATTGCAAACAGCAGCATTTTTATGTGTGAACCAAAGCACAGTATTATCTGTCTTACTATGATCAACAATTTATATTGTTTTTACTGTTAGTACGGAAAAAGAGGAAAAAATTAACATTTAAATACAGGGACCTCGTAAATGATTTCTCTAATTGGAATGATCAAAGTATGCGCAGGACTAAACCACAAGAACATACTGTATAATTCAAATCACTGAAAACGTGAAATTCATGACACTTATGCTAGCTGAAGGTTCTGAGAAGAACATGCGCAGCATTCATATCAAAAGAAATCTTGCACTATTTAGCCTAATCTTTCTGATATTTATCCAAAAATGTCATGAAATGTAGCAATTTGCATATCAACTAACAAGATTCTGATATATGAAGGTGGGTTAGGCGGCTACAATGGCTACAGATGATCGGATACTTAGAAGTTAGAACCATAGCTATTAATTAGTTTAGTTTTAAGAATTAGCAACACAGATAAAGAGTATCAACGCACGTATCTTCTCTTATAATGAATAATTTTCAAGAATTGGCAATATCGATAAAGGTTATCAATGCACATACCGGAGGAAAGAACAATAACTTTTCTACTGAATAATTGCTAGATCAAGAAAAGATTCACGAAAAACTAAACGATAAGAAAAAGACCAAATCAAGAAATAATAACAATAATAATAACAATAATAATAATAATAATAATAATAATAATAATAATAATAATAGAACAAAAACAAACACGCGATTCGTACATTACCTCACTCTCATCGACATAATCGACCCCGACCGCCTCCAGAATCTGCGCCTCGACAAAATGCCCAATCCTCGCTTTCGCCATGACGGGTATACTGACCGCATTCTTGATCTCTCTGATCACCTTCGGGTCGCTCATCCTCGCAACCCCTCCATCAGCCTTTATGTCAGCTGGGACCCGTTCAAGCACCATTACAGCACAGGCACCAGCTGCCTCTGCGATGATCGCTTGTTCGGCATTGGTCACATCCATTACCACGCCGCCACGCAGCATCTGCGCTCGCCCAACCTTAACAGTTGATTTCCTCGTCGCAGGCTGAACCAACGACGACTCGGCTCCAGCGTACACGGTCACCACGCCGCCGCCAGGTCCAGATTCCACATCCGTCGACATCTCGTGTTGAAATCTCTCTTTCTTTCTAGCTGCGTCGACAGTGTAGAATCAATCGAATTGAAGAGAGAGAGAGAGAGAGAGAGAAGGGGGGAGGAAGATTTGCGGAAGGAACAACTGACAAATCACGGGATATTTATCAGGTGGACCGATTCTAGATGATTCTGGAGTCCAGGGCCTTAGTGGGGTCCACAGTTCTGTTACTTTGTTTAGTGCTCCTCCACTAAGGTATCCATAGTCCATAGACCTGGTCTAATGTGTAATATTCGGTATTATGACAGTGGTTCAAGAGGAAACAAAATCTTCTGGGAGAAAATTTTATCCGTAGAGAGTACAAGTTTGATCTGAATCGTCAGATCGAAGATCAACGAATCTAACTAAAAATATCAAAATTCTATCAAATTTTTTAATTAACGGTTCAAATTAATCTTTCTTGTGGAATTCTTTTTCCGCGGAGGATACGGGTCCGGTTCAAGAGAGGGTCCACTTGAGAATGATCCGGATTTGTATAATTATTTTTTTTAGTTTCATTTTCATGTCATCCTCATTATAATTATTTTTAATACTTTTTATTTCTTTAATGAAAATTTTAGTAGGTATTTGCCTACTACATCAAAAAAAAAAGAGAGAGAATGCTCCGGGTTTTGTTTATTAGACCGTTTTGGTACAATTAATTTGCTGGATTCTGTTTGTTATAACTGTATCATTAGTTTGTTATTACAGTACCTCTTTTGTTATCATTATTTGATTATTATTGAGATACATAATCACCCAATAAAATTAATGATGCGGTTCAATAAAAAAACACACAAATGCTAATGATGCAATGATTATGTTTTAGCGTTAGTTGTTTTAAAGTACTACAATACATTAATACAAAATGGAACACAAGTGGCATTACTTTTGGAACTAGGGCTAATTTTTTTTCTTATTATTACCAAACTGCAAATTTCGTAATTTTTTTTTTTGTTTGTACTGCTCGGTGTAACATAAATTTATATAGAGCTTCTTGAATTTATGAATCCTATAGTAAACAAAATCACATTAGTGTCTTTTATATTGGAACTGATGCTATCTTATTTGTACCCAAATTAGATAGAGGAGGAGAGAAGCGGAGGTAGCAAATTTTGTACAAACCAAGGATCAAAGATACAACTTAAGGATCAAAGATGCAACTATTTGATTAGAATGTTATCTAAAGGTATGTTTGCTTACATTGTTGGTACATCAAAAACGGACTAGATGTAAAAGATACCGTTAACATTTCGCTCCAGCAATACCACAAGTCGTAAGCAAAATTTACCCTGCTGAAGATCATATTTGGAAAGGTTGCTGCCTTTTTTTTACGAATTCACGTCCTCTGAAATGGTCAGCAGCAGTGGAGTCCTCTTGCATTCTCACCGCTACTACAGTGTCAAGTGCTGCCCGCACAGTGTTTTTGCTACATGACCAACTAATTTACAGCGTAACAGTACTGTCCGCTGACCATTTCGTGACCCCGCATTATTTCGGGAGATGCACATTCTTTTTTACCTTGTGTGCGCGAGTGCGACCACTGCTCTTTAAATTATTTCTATAGTCCAACCAGGAGGCAAACCATTGATGGAATTATCATAGCAAGCTACAACCTAGTTGTCAAACAGTCAAACTTGATAAATCTGAGTAAATAATTATCTTATAGCTTAATTTTCACATAATTATTCGACACTTGATAGCTATCAATTGTTTGGTATTATTATAGATAGTACCGAGGTGCAAGGCATTGTACTGGTAAAACATCAGCAGGAACAGTAATCCTTGCACAGTTGCACGCCATACACAAATATTTCAACTGTAAAAAAATTGAGATTCTGACAATAGACATACATGCAATTTATTTTGCACGCAAGTGAGAACTCACCAGGAGGGAATCAGGATAGACTCATCACTCATCGCCACTGTTTGAAGCTGATTGAGGAATCATGCTCTACAGAGTAGATGTTGCAAACAATCAGTTAATAAAAGAAGTATCGTTGCAACATATTACGTTTGACATAAATCAAGAAATATTGTCACGAGATGAAGCTTCAAAGATTTTCGTGCAATCGGCTTATAATTAAGAAAAGAAATGTTCCATTGCTTTTCTTTTTATGTATTTTTTTATTTGCTTTGGATTTAAGAAAAGAAAGCATGTCTAGATTATGTCTCATGACAGTATATCAATTCATATCTTTCTATTTTGTTTGTGTTTTAGCCATTTTCAAGAGTTTGTTTGCATGAAAAGGACAATTATTTTCACCAGGTTGAAGATCAACAAAGCACTGTTACTGCGTTGTCGATTGGAAAATTGTCCGATTTAATTGTTGATCTATTTAAACATTTATATTATTCAGATATAAAGTACATTATCAAAATAATGCATATTATAAACATAACTAGTTATATTTAGGTAAAATTTTGGATATTTTTTTAATACAATGAATATTATATTTCATCTGAACTATTTGATTCATCGAAATTGATGAAACTAATTTCTTAATAAGCACAACTAAAAATAAATAAATCACTTTTTACTAATCTAATTGACCTAACAAGATGAACTAAAATATCCAACCCATCTTTTGAAATATCAAATTTTTTATCTTATATTTATAATATTAGAAAAATACTGCATCTTTTTCTTTGAGTGAACCGTCTTTCAGATGTTTCCCAGATGAGTGTGGTTTCCCATAAAAAGTAGACCAGTCACCGAGTCGCGGACTAACGGTAAAACAATTTAAACCGGTTCTTTTTATAATTGATTTTATATAAACCGTGAATTAACCAGGGTTTTGTCCGGCTCAACAGCATATCTGGTATTTCAAATGAAACAGACCGTAACACTGACCGGATCCGATTTTTCCGAACTGAGGTCCGGTTTTAAAAACATTGGTTGATCTCATTGCTACTAATACCTAATTTATTATTTTTGTAGATCGACTATAATACCAACCAACAAGGATCAGCAATGAGATCAACAAAAAGTAAAAAAAAACTTACCCTGTTACTATGACAGAAACAAAACAGATTTACCGCCAGAGATTCCACCTAAAACAAAACAATTCACCAATACCGCCAAAAACATTCCACGAATGCCACAAAAATCTCTCTTACTACAGCAACTGGACTACCATAACCCCTTTTAAGGTTTCTTTGATACTAAAATCCTAAGCACTACTAACTGGCACTACAGAGTACTGATACAACAAGATTAAACAACGAAACCAAAATATTCCACCGTCAGAGATGAATTCAAGACCTTGGATTTTACTCCATCCCTTCCCAAGATAACCCGCCACCACCAATAAATATTCAAGCATGTTTGGCTTTTGTGTGAGATTGAAGAGCATTCTCACTGTTAAACGTCCTGTCACCAGATATAATAATAAAACATTAGTTTATTCATTATCATTGCAAAAATATTGCAAAGCAGGAAGTAAAATCACACAGTATACTGAGCTTGCACTTGGAAAAATTGGAAGTACAAACACATCTACCAAATTATCTAAAATTGCATAAATTAAGCCCCTTCTCTTATTACATTATGGAGAAGTAGGCAAATATGATTAGCAGAATTGTGCTCTTTCAAAACGAAAGCATGAGCAGAAAATTATGTTTCATGTATGTAGCTGGTTGACTGCACAACAAGCTTACATATATTTTATAAATGATCTCATATTTTGGCAAAAAGGTAATATGAACATTTTTCGTAGATGCTTTGCAAAGATTAGTATCACATTTGAACATGACCAAAGAAAGCAAAAATTACTTGATGCAGGACTTGCAGGCCACTGAACCACCAGATTTGGGAGTCTGAGGCTTCTTTGCTTTGTCACTGTTAGCTGCAGGTGTCTTCGGGGCCTGCTTGGCAGGATGCGGGGTCGCCATGTGTCCTCCTTTCTTTCCATCTAACCAAATAATAATTTAAAATAATAATTACAGATCAATAGGTTTTAAGAAACAAGGCAAAATGAATATGAAAAAAGAGAAAGGAAGAAAAGGCAAACCAGTTTTCTGAGCTCCAGCAGGAGACACAAGTTTGGCCTTCTTGTTTTCTTGAGCAGGTGTCTTTTGAGAATCCTTCAAAGGCCTCTTCTTCGTGTCCTATATAAAAAAGTAATAGCAGTCTAGTTATAATAATAATGCTAAAACAGATACAAGATTGCTACGATACCAGAGTAGGGGTCTTATTTTTGTTTAAAAATTATAACAAGTGAAAACAATACCCTAGCTAAGTAAGAATTCTGCAATTAACTACATGGCTGGGCTGGTAGATACCAATTCATACTCTGAACCTGAGAAATAAAAAGTAACTAAAGAGAGAAGGCACCTTTTGAGGGGTAGCTTCTTCCTTTTCCTCGTCACTTTCATCCTCATCATCTTCATCATCCTCCTCATCATCATCAGAGTCGTCCTCGTCATCATCGGAGTCATCCTCAACACCATCGATTTCCATTGTTTTCTAAATATAAACACACAAGCTGACTATATCAAATGGCTGCCCATTTTTTATATACACAATTGCTAATGAATCCTTCTTTTCTATCATGGTAATTCTGAATTTTGCCTTCACAATTGATTATGACAACAGGAAGAATTAGTAATTATAAAAGTGACATAAGAAAGTCAAAGGTACCAATTCTTTGGGCTCATCATCAGAATCGTCTTCATCATCCTCATCAGAGTCGGCATCATCGTCTTCTGATTCATCACTATCATCCTCATTCTTCGGTTTGTTGCCCTTGTTACCCGGTTGGGGTTTTGATGCATTGGACTTCTTTGGTCCGTCAGCCTTGGCTTTCTCTGTAGCCTTTGGTTTCCCTATTATTTTCAAAACCAATAGCCTGTTAAATCTTTTGATTGAAAAATGTAAAGCCAACAAATCTAATTATAATTGTACAGTGCAATCCCCCCCACCTTATCCCAAATTACAACCATGGCAATAAACCATTTTGATCATACAAGAAATAAAAATACATGCAGATGGAGGGTGTCAGGAACATTTTTCCAACTCCAATCCAACTTCTACAAAATATATCGCATTTAACAAGTTCTGTTGTTTGAGGATGATAGTCTATTGCACCTTCATACATTTTGCACAGTCAGGTCCAAATTACCCTCAGGGTACCATTACTGTCATTTAAAAAGTTCCTAGATGACTGTATTTAAGAACAGGATATATATTAGAACTTCCGTAGAATTTTTTTTTCAGTTTTCTGCAAGAGATACTATGCATAAAAATGAATGCATCAAAATAATCCTAAAAACAAACAATATAAAAATCTTAATGATGATGATACAGAAAATAGAAACTCACCATTTAGAGCAGAAGCCTTGATTGGAACAGCTTTGATTGGCTCTTCCTCCTCCTCTGACTCATCTGACATATCTACAATTGATATGCAAATTATCTACCATCAAAACGACACCAACTCTGACATAAAACAAACTACTTCAACAGAAAGAATACTGTGATACTTTTTATTGTTACTGACTGGAAAAACTGCACATAGTTTTTGCAGATTATTATCACAGTACATGGGTATTGAACTTTTAAATAACTAGGACTTATAGATTATTACCTTGAAAAAATTTGCCCAACATTTGTATATGATTACAGTACTTCACCGTTCTTTAAGTCAATATTTTATAGGTGTCAAGACTGCCAACAAATAACAAAAAAAGAGAGAAATCAGAATAGGTACCATCAAACATGTCCTCAGCATCTTCCCTAACAATGGTTTTGTAGCCACAGAAATAAACGCTCGTATTTTTGGAGCTGTGAGACAGTTCGAAGTCCTTCTCAAAAACCAAATCGTATTGGATCTGGGCACATTTCTCACCATGGAGTGTTCCCACCACAAGCTTCTTGTCATCACACTTCACAAACAATGGCACGTTCTCATTTGGTTTCTTAGTCTCACCTAAAGAGGCCTTTATAAAGGAACAAAAACATTCATAATAAATCCAATTCAAATGAACATGGTCACAAACAACTTAATGCTTGATTAAAAATGAAACATCTCATAAAGAATATAACAATATAATCCATCTGATAACATTTTTCATGGTATACAACATTTTAGAACACAAGCTTGGGATAGAGGATAATGTTAGTCACCAAGAGAACCATTACTAAATTATTATTATTCAGTAGGATTAACATAATTATATTTGAATGTATAAGCAGGATTTTATGTAAATTCAGAGGGCAAGACAAGCAGATGTAGTGTTCCTTTTCTATCATAAATACGACACCAATATAAAACCTGACAAACCTGGGAAAGATGGATGTACTTCTCATCACCAGGTTCGCACTTAACAGTCTCTCCAGGCTTAACTTCAACACCTACAATAAAAATAGAACGGGAAATCAGTGAAGCTTCAATGATGCATGCTATTGAAAGAGAGAACCCATTAAATACCAGTATTACAGAACTAGTACCATACGTTTTCATAATATCATACAAAAGGATCCACGTGTTACAATGAAGATATCAATAGCCGAATACATACAAATTACGCTTAAAAACTAGCTTATTTATGCAAAAACGATCAAAGAAATTACAATACAGAAAATATCATGATTCAATATACTGGCTTATATACTTGAAATGATAGCATCCATAAAATCTACTAATATGCAATAAACTTGGATTAAAACAACAAAACA
>CAXKVX010001554.1:0-23076 GCA_964058865.1 Eleocharis quinqueflora
GTTCATTGTGGCTGTTATATGACATGGGGGCATAAATGCCTAGTATATTAGTGTCGCTTTTTAAGCCTTTAAAAGTCCTGCATAATCAATTTCACAATATTACAATACTCACATAGTAAATTTCCATAAGAGAACCACAAATCTATTAGAAATCAAGAAATATAAAATACAGTAAGAACTAGTAACATAAAGATCCCTAGCAAAGCAAACGTAGTAAGATACAACGGGGCAAATTTTCCGTGCGGTGCAACTAATGATGTGTATGATAATATGAGAAGATGGTATAGAATGTCTGAAGTGCTGATAGAATTAGCAGGATGGTACCTGCCACTACAGACAGGCCTTTCCAGGGGCTGTCGAAGTAATTACGGTGCAAACTTGCCCGTCTAAAATTGTAGCTCGAGTGATAGAACTTCTGTACATCTCTAAACAATTTAGCAAAGAAGTGGTCATTGCGATCGATCAAACAAATGTTACCTATATCATTGAAGAAAGTGGCAGCCATTTTGTTGGTGCTTAGTGTGTTATGGATTATGCCACCTTGCTGAAGTAACTGTACATCCTTTTCTGTATCAATGAGAGCATCCATAAGTACCATGTAGCTTGTTAATACTCGGTTTTTAGGATCGATGAAGTTCTCAAAAGCAACTAGGTTTACAAACAAGATCGTGCGACTTGAGTCGATCTTCATCGATGGCATACTTATAATACCATTCCGAAAACTTACTCCAAAACCTATACCATATGGTCTCTTTTGGAATTCTACTCCAACCTTCTTATGAAGCTCAGTTGCATTTGGCATCATCTTGACCCCATCGTTGTAGTGGTGAATTCTTTCCAAGAAGACTTGATCAGAAAGCACTAGAGTACTGCAATTTCCCCAACTTGCTCTTTCAAACACACTAGTTCTCTCAAGCAACGAGAAACATCTCCAATAAAGGTCAAGCAAGTGGTTTGCTTCTTGATACGAACTTTCCCGATTGAAATGCCATGGCAGATCCAAGCATATAAATAGTTCAAGGATCGCTGGAAAGCTGGGTAGGCTCAGGGGTTCTCCAAAATAACTGTAGGCCTCTCTGACAAAAAAGAGGGGGATTTGGTTTTCCATGAGAAGAAGGTCGGATCGTACCTCTTTGAGGTTTGCATTTAGAACCACTGCACTCTCGTTCACCACCTCAAAGATCGATAAGATTAACCGAATGATAAAGCAACTATCAAGGACCAGCAGCCTGACAAATTCATCATTAGTTAGGCTGATTCTCTCCTTATAGCAAGCACGAGCCCCTTTCGTTAGTCTTCTAAACTTATCAATGATATTAGGTATGTCAGTGCATTTCTCTGGTGGTAGCTTTTCTATTAGGTCTGTTGCGAATTGAAGCTTTCGACCTTCCATGGCACTGAGATTTTCTCGTCCATGGAAGTATGGACCTATTGAGACAAATCTCGGCTCAAAATCAGATTCTCTGCTGTACCTGATGTGGAATGGAGCACGAAAAATGGTCGGGCAGTGATGATCTTCTTCACGGAAGGAGCGTTTTGGTTGCTCCATGATTTGTCGTTCCTCAAAATTTGAGTAAACAGAAAGTTTAATAGAACTTCATTTGTTGCTTTCATTGATATTTCCAGTCCATGCAAACAAATGACAGCATCGTCAGTCTATATATATAGATTTCTGGTCTTCAAATTGTTTGGAATATGTACAACGTCTTTGATATATAATTATAGAAATATGAGTGCAAGCCCATTTTGGCACTTAGGGTACGTGCCCCCCCACAAATTACTAATTCGATTAAATAAAGACGATTGGGTTTTGTTAAGTAAGTAAGTAACCCTATTAAAATTATGAGGTGAAGGTCAGCATTGACAGCTAGCTCAAAGGATTCTTATACCGCTGAACTATAAAAATAGTGAAATTGAGACTGTGACCTTGCTTTATATATGTTGTACATAGGCTAAGGCGCTAAACCGTAGCTTGTAAGTTGCAACAATTCTTGAATTCTTTGGTTCCACTGCTGTAGTTCCGGTCTCCACGATCTCCCAAACGCGCATAAGAAAATAATAGCAAACACGCTGGAATTATAAAGATCTCTCATTGGCATTTTTATTTTTTATCCCAATACCAAGTACCAACAGGCGTAGGCCTGTCAACGCAAGTGGTTTCGATCGTTTGACCGTTTTATTTTGTCCGAAATAGAACGATCACGAAAGGAAAAAAAATTGTTTCGTCAATAAACAGAACGGTAGACGCAACTATGTATTCATTTCGTTCATTTAACGAAACGCAACACGAAATTGACCCGTTTCGTTTTGTTTATTTTCGTATTTCCGTTGTATTCTAAAAGTATGAAATTTATTTGATTGCAGAGGTTTTCTGTGGCGGAGAAATAGAGGCACAAGATAAAAAATAAAACCCTAATCTCTTCGTCTTCGACGCCGCTCATTTATCTGCCTTCTCTCTGCTCTCTCTTACGAGCGAGAGAGAATTTGCCTTCTATTTTCCCTTGAATACTTAGCAACCGAGCACCTAGTCGGCTTCTCTTGTCCTATTTTCCCTTGAATTTGCCTTCGCTCGAAATCCCTGTCATGACATCTCATAGGAAGAAATAAATGAAATAGAAGGAGAAAAAGGAAGAGGAAGGAGGAAACAACGATCAGAGAGGCGGTGAAAGCCTTGAGCAACCCTAGATCTTGGTTGCTTTCTCTGACATCCCCTAACATTTTACTAGTAAATTCTAGAACCGGATATTCTTATTTTTAATGGAATTATGTCACAAATTTTGTGATTTGCTTGATCTTAGTTTTGATTTTGAGTTTTGCTGATATTTTAGTTCTTATTTGGGATTTGCTTTATTTTAGTACTAAATTTTGAGTTTTTTTTTTATATTTTAGTTATGAAATGAAATTTACTTGATTTTCTATTTTCTTTAAGGTAATTTTTAGTTGGAAATCACGATTAAGATAATTGAACGGTCAAATCGTTTTGATCGTCAAAATAAAATGGAACGATCAACGCATCAAAATTCTCTTTCGTTCAAAAGACGCAACAATCAACGTCAAAAGAAAAAAAATTCCGTGCCTTCACTAAACGATCAGCGACAAAACCTTCTTCATGATCGTTATAGACGTTAGCCAGGTCTAAACAGGCGATTTGAATTGGAGCAAATTCGGGCATGGAGACAGGCCTTACTACTTATTGGGCTCGGTGGCCTGACAATCTGGGCCCGAATTCATACTTACTGGGCTTAACTAATCAATGATATAAATAAATAGTAATGATGTTCAAAATGTCCGTAGGTGGAGGTGGAGGAAGATTGCATGAAAATGTAACTTAAATTTCTATTTATACTTTATCAGGTTTTCTTTGGCGGGAATTAATATACCGCTTAGCTCTTAAATAAAACAACAGTTTCTTACAAACGAATTCTAAGAAAAAGTTGCTGAATAATCCAACAATGTGACACTAGTTGCAAGTCGATCAGGTAGGGTTGGGATCTTCAGTCGCTGATCTGTGAAGCTGCGCCTACAAGGATGGAATCGGACATGGGTGAACTCGTATCGTCGTACCGTGGTGAAATGTTGAGATGAATGTATGTGGTGAAATAATTTTCTTACATTATATGCACCTTTTTTTGTTGATGCAAATATCATTTCGTTTTTACATGACTTGGGCCGATTTTTTTAATATTAGAAATATAATATAAATTATAAATGAAAAGAAAGATTGGTGCAAAAGCGCAAAAAATAGAATTAGATTATATTTCTGTTGTTCACAACACCGTGATCGAAAATTCAATAGGCTGTTGTTCACAACACCGGCCATTTGGTTTTGTGATTTTTCCGCCTATACTTCTCCCCTATATGATTCAAGGTGCGGTGTGATTTTTTATTAATAAAAATATTATTATTTTAATTCATGAATTAGATTATATTTAGGTAATTTTTCGTAACAACTTCGACAGCTCTCGTCGGAATCGTAACTAAATTTTTTTTATCGTTGCAAGACATCGAGTTGTAGATATTTGAGTCTACTTTCACCGCGTCAAGTCCGATTTGCAATCGGAGAAACGAGCGACTCAAAATTGATTCCGAAACAAACTCATAATAAAAATTACTAATTAAGACATAAGTTGAATATAGAGCCAAATCTTAGATGCACAGTCCTCCGACCGCAAATCGGACTCGACAAGATGGAAGTAGACTCGAATATCTACAACTTGATGTCTTGCGGCGATAAAAAAATTAATTACGATCCCGACGAGGGCAACTGAAGTTGCTACAAAAAAAATATTAAGTATGATTAGCATTTTTTTCTACAAACTTCAGCTACGCTCGTCGGTACCGTAATTAAGTTCTATTTATCGTCCCAAGTCATCGAGATGTAGATATCTGAGTCTACTTCCATCGCATCGAGTCTGATTTGCGATCGGAGGATTGTGCATATCAAATTTGGCTTCATCTTCAACTTATGTCGTAATTAGTAATTTTTATCATGAGTTTGTGTCGGAATCAATTATGAGTCGATCGTTTCTCCAATTGCAAATCGGACTCGACGCGGTGAGAGTAAACTCGAATATTTACAACTCGATGGCTTGCGATGATAAAAAAAAAGTTTAGTTACGATCCCGATGAGAGTTGTTGAAGTTGCTACGAAAAATTATCTAAATATAATCTAATTCATGAATTAAATTAATAATATTTTTATTAATAAAAAAATCACACCGCACCCCTGAATCATAGATGGGAGAATTATAAACCGGAAAAAAATCACAAAATCAAATGGCCGGTGTTGTGAACAACGACCTATTGAATTTTCAATTTTTTCAAAAGGTCGGCGTTCGCAATCCCGACCTATTCTATTTTTTGTGCTTTTGTACCAATTTTTCTTTTTATTTATAATTTATTTATTATATTTCTAATATTAAAAAAATCGGTGACTTGCGTGGCATTTTAAATGGTGTGTTTGTTAAATTTATGTCATGTACATTATCATAGCAATTTCTTCTCTAACATTTTGTTTCATTGATGTTGGACTGAGATAAAATTATTTTTCATTGATCATCTCTATACAAATTTACTTTTTATTTTAAATTGAATTCAGAAACAATTTGTTTTGATTTCATTCATGAATATTTATTTCCTCTATCTAGATGGTTAGTAAATTTCTCTATAACAAATATTTCATACGTTAGTAAATCTTAATTTTGTTACATAATATGTTTTCGTTGATGTGCACGAATATGGTTACTAATATAAGTTTAAAGAGCAAATATTTCATACGTCAATAAATCTTAATTTTGTTACATATATGTTTTCGTTGATGTGCACGAATATGATTACTAATATAAGTTTAAAGAGGATAGAAAAATCATTTTCAATTTCATTCTCATTTCTAAATCCTTTTAAGAAGAGACGCAAAAACGTAGAACAAATACAACGGATGAATTATCTAGAAGTTTTTTAAGTTGGTGTTCGTGTCATTGCTTAAATTGCGTATGACAGATGTAATAAGTTATTTTCAAAATAAAAGAAAATTTTATTATCAACGCCGTCTGTGGGAATCGAACCCACGACCACACGGTTAAAAGCCGTGCGCTCTACCGGCTGAGCTAAGACGGCTTAGCATGTCGTCATCTGGTGTAAACTTTACTAATAGATGTAATTACATTTTGGAATTACAACAGAATCACACGTGTCTCCGAAGTGCCAACTGCCACCTCCTGGATGCTGCGCGAAGTCATGAGGCGGTAGGCACCCAAAATAGAGGCAGAGAGAGAGAAAAAAAGTTCCAAACATAAAAGAAAAGAAACAAGAAGTTTTTTATCGGGTAATTGAAGTGAAGAGATGCTGGTTAGGCTGATAAATCGGAGACGCTTAACTTGTTTGCCACAGTTGTGGGGCCTGGCGCCGTCTCCATCGCCATCGCCGGCAAGATCTCTCCCTTTCAATGCATCACTAACAGGTCTTAGTGTTGGCACGGAGTTGAACAGAGGTCGGTTGCTCTCCCTCTTTTTGTTTAGGAATTCTTCCTCTTGTGTAAATATTTCATACTAATGACAAAACTAAGTGATCTGATCCTAGTTGATACATGTCTTCCAATTAATGGACAAATATAATGTGGATCTGAAGGTAAATATGACAGTGTATTTATGTTTTAGTGGTTATTATGTTAAAATGCTTTTCAATAGAAAAAAAAAAAAATAAAACAAAAGAGTACGCTGATGGTAGTTTGAGGATTCTTATTTTGGGCCGAATGAAATCGGACTTCCATTTTTCATTTAATTTTCTACCTTATTTGAATTTTGAATGGATCATGGGTCATTACTTCTCTTTTTCTTTAAAGCCTGGTTAGATCTTGGACCATATAGTTTGCTCAGTTGTGCAAAATGCATAATTACAAAAAAAAAAATAAGAAACGCTTAAGTGCTATTTTTTCCCTTTCTGTTTGACAAAAAAAATCAGTACCGGATATTTTCCTTGTTGGAACATCACTACTTAATATGGACCCAAACATTAACTTTCTATGTAAAACATGAGGAGACCTATTTTCCCAAGTATTTCATATTATTCATAATTTGAGCCCAAAACTGGATATTCATTTTATTCTGTTGATCCAATAAGTTCTAAGCATTAGAAATGTTAGAATTTTTAAGGACGTTGCTATAAAACTCTCAACTTTGTTAGTTGACTCTCACAGTGCTCCCACATCTATAGACGTGGGACCCACCAGCAGAGACATGGGGCCAAGATATGTGGCACCATATATTTTTCCAATTTTTAATTGGGATGTGTGCTACTTGTGCACATTTCAGTAGGAACTTTTGTTTTTATTTCTAAGGAATTTTCCGAATTTTACATATTTCAGGTTTTGCATCAAAACCCCCTGTACCGACTCATCATAACATGGGCCTTACTGACCTCACCCCGACAATGGCAGCAATAAAGAACCCAAATCCTAGGATCGAGTATGATGAAATTATCCATGAACGGTACCCGCCCGGCAACCCGAGCAAGAAAGCGTTTGCTTACTTCGTGCTAACTGGGGGCCGGTTCGTATATGCATCAGTAATCCGCCTCTTAATAATAAAATTCATTGCTAGCATGTTGCCTACCAAGGATGTGCTGGCATTATCCACACTAGAGGCGGATCTCTCTGGTGTTGAACTCGGATCCGTTATGACGGTGAAGTGGCAGGGGAAGCCCGTTTTCATATGGCACCGTACTAACGAGGATATCAAGCTAGCCAATAGTGTTGACACGGAAGTGCTCCGGGACCCACAGACTGATGCGGAGAGGGTCAAGAAACCCGAATGGCTTGTTCTGATTGGAGTGTGCACTCATCTAGGATGTGTTCCTTTGCCCAAAGCAGGGGAATTTGATGGGTTCTTTTGCCCTTGTCATGGATCACATTATGATAGTTCGGGTCGCGTTAGGAAGGGCCCGGCCCCGTTAAACCTGGCGGTGCCACCATATGAGTTTGCGAGTGAGAATAAGTTGTTAATTGGTACAACAGCTGCATGAGTTGTATCTTATTATGTGTGTGTGTGTTTGCTTGTTATGAGATGCATTCTGTTGTTTTGAATTTGTAATTTGGGATTATAAGACTTCCATTATATCTAAAACAGTTCTATATGTTGTTCTTTCCAGTTCATTCTTTTTTCTATGATCATTGCTCTAGAATGAACGTTTACAAAAGCCCTCAGTATTAATCATATAACAAGTTCTCCACAGTAACATGGTAAACAAGATTTGGTAAACAAGAAATCATTATTAGTAGGGAATTGCTTACTACAAAAAGAAAAAAAATAAGATCAATTTTCTCGAGGGAAGTAGAAGAACAGAAGGGCTGATACAGTGATACTTACTCAGTTACTCTCTAGTCTCTACCAAATCATGCATCGACTACGTATGAACGACACTTTGTATTTTTGTACTAACTTAGATTCATACGTAGACCTGTCATTTTTCCAGGAAATCCATAAATAAATTATTGTATTGTATTAATTTTGAGCAGGACCCAATTTAGTCAGTATAGACCTAAGCACTGTCATATGATAATACCAACATCAGGCTTAGGTGTTGGAATTAATTTAATTAATTACAATAATATATGAACTTATATGTAATATAAATATATATTGAATAAAGTATTGTCAATTATTTAATTAGACCCGTTAAGAAGTAATCAAATTAAATATTATTTACGGGTTCAATATGTGTGAGAAGTGGAATCTTTTAATGTGTAGAATGCGTATTAATAACTTTATGATTTAATGATGGTCTAAATTATATAAAGTTATACGAATAATACAATTATGCTATTGGTTTCTGAGGAACACAATTTAATACGACAATATTCTGCAAATAAGATAATATCCGATATAAGCAAGTTCTGATCAATTAATAATTATTTAATTAATGTACAAGGCTCTGAATGATATGCACCTTTTGGTTATACATAACCATTTAGAATTTTAGATTCATTGAATATATATTATACAGTTGGTTCACTGCACATCTTTCTTGGTGGTCTGTACAGGCGTTTTTTAGTTTGTACAGATGCACCATAATACCATATGGATATATATTTAAAAGTGTGGTACAGAGAACTCTCTCTCTCTTTTCGATATAAAGAAAAAATTACAGAGAAGTAATTAGGTTACATAGAGTAACACAAGGAATTTTCAGAACAGAATTTGCAATTCTGTAATCACAAAATGAAATAAATAATTCTTTTTATCTGGCAAGAGTTACTGTAATAATCATGACAGCATTCGGTAAAAGTCATGAGCTGGTATTTGAACAATTCCAGTTACAGTTACAGTTCTGTTTAGTTATTTTACATTTTGGTTGAACGTTCCAGGTACCAGTAAGATGTCGAGAGCAGCCAGATATGCACGAATGTCACAATTTGAATATCCCATCCTTTCAAATCAGAAATGGCCATAAATTTCTCATGGCCTTCTGGCATCCTATATATTTAATTTCTTTTTGTCATATTGTATAAAGTTAAGGATAAATAGAGCTTGCTTTTATTTTGTATTTCCCTTAAATTGCTAAATTTGTTGTGGTGTCTGGGCTGTAGTTCTAATATGGTTTAATTTGCATATTGTATTACAATATACCGTTCATTTGATTTTTTAATTTGCATATATATGTAGAGAGAGAGAGAATGGGTTGCATTCTCTGGTTTAGATTTTGTACTGTATTTTAGTAATAAAAAATATTAATAATTTAATTCTAATTGTATATTTAGTTATTTTTGTAACAAATACGTACGGTTGCGTTCGTCGAAACTGTAATTATTTTGTTATCGTCACAAGCCATTCAGTTATAGAAATTCGAATCTACTTTAATAAGATAGAGATCATTGAATTTAAGATGAGTTTATATTTATACCAGGAGTTTCATTTTAATAGAATTAAGAGATAAATAAATTAAAAAATAATCAAAATATCCTCAATCCAACTAGGGGTGTCAACGGTTGTCGTTTCAACCATTCCGTTCTATTTCGTACAAGGAGAACGGAAACGGAATGATTTTTTAGCTTCCGTTAGAAAAACGAAACGAAACGGAATGAACTTTGATTTTGAAAAGGTAGCGGAACGAAATTTTAACTTTCGTTTCAGGCAATTTCGTGTAAAATATCACGAAATTTCGCCCGTTCCTTCTCTTGACAAACGAAACGATTTTTTCTTTCTTTCGTAAAATGAAATGGCAGGCGGAAGGATTTTTTTCGTGAACGAAACAGAACGAAAAAGAAATAGTCTGTAACTGTAAGAAATGATAATTATTCCTTGTACTCTATGACGTCAACCTTTTCTTACGGCCGATATAGCAACCCTTACCGTCTTTAGAATCCGTTTCCGGTGGGTACTCCGTAGGGTGAAGTACTCATCCAATGATCCATACAATTTTGAGATTTGTACGCACGAATCTTGAAGTTATGTGGACCATTGAATGAGTACTTCACCCTATCTACGAAGTACACTACCGGATATGAATTCCTATCTTTAGCGGTAAGAAATGATAATTTTTCCTGTAGTGTATCAAATCTGGAAACAGTTCCCAACTCTTTTTGAGACCAAGAAAGAAAATAACGAAAGAAGAATGTTTGCCATAAAAGATTACTATTTATATATTTTCTGTCATCCGCACTTATTAACGTATTCTTTATGATGGAAAACTAAGGTTATGCTACTAAATGGTGAGATGGCCGAGTTGGTCTAAGGCGCCAGATTAAGGTTCTGGTCCGAAAGGGCGTGGATTCAAATCCCACTCTCGCCATTTTATATTTTTTCCATAATTTCCATTTTTTCCATTTTGGGCTATTTGGGTCCAATTAGTAATTCCTTTTGCCCTCCGACGTCACTCTACGTACTAGTTAGGCTCTCTGCACTACTTAGATTACATAATAATACGAGCACGTGACGTGTAGAAAATCTGAATCATTCAATTGAATCGAAATTCATGAAAATAAATTTTAAAAATGCAGACCTTCTCTATAATAATTGCTCAGTCTTTATTCATCGATACATTGATAGGGAATATCACTCATCGAGATTCTCTATCAATGCAAATAAAAACTGAGATACAAATAAGAGAAATTTGTCTAAATATCGCTAAATAACTAAGTAATTATCAAAATATTACTCAATAACAGTAAATTATCTATATATTATTAAATTTCAAATTAATTTGTCAAATACTACTATACCTACTTTTAATATATTTTAAAAATAAACAAATCAAAATATTTCCAAAATAACTCTAGCACTTTGATTTCCTTTTTTCTTTTGGTTGAATTCGAGCTTGACATGTTCCATTGTATAGAGTAAATACAAAATGCTTATATTTTCCTTCTTTTTTGGAGAATACGGAAATATATGTCGAGTGGGAACGTGGGATCAATCCAATTAACCAAAAGGTGTAGATTGGTAGGCAAATCAAAATTAACTAGTGATGCGCATCATTATTCATTTTGAATTCGAAAAAGAGACTCGGGATATATATACGGATTTTAGATAAATGCAGATTTTAAAGTTACAAAGCGACGACGAGGGACTGGATTATAAAACCGCAAGGTCTTGGGTTTAGATAAAATAATAGTAGCAGAATTTTATATAAATACCTCTAAAACTTCAATATTACATATTTAGTCACTAAAATCTCATAATTACATATTTAGCCATTTAGAACGCAAAATATTTCATACAAAGGCTTCTAAAAGTTCAATATTACATATTTATCCACTCAAATTTTAATAATTACATATTTATTCAAGTAAAACACAAAATATTTTATTATTGTCCATCATAACTGCAAATTAATAAATTTAATGTAAATTAACAATTAAATGGTAATTACTACTCTAAAACACTAAATGAGGTAGGAAATTGAAAACGGGTCGGGCTAGGTCGGATCGGGTCAAATTCGCCCGAGTCAACAGGTTGGTCGAGCCACGAGTTTGTCGGACCAGGTTTGGGAAGAATGGTATAATCGTTAGCTTCTTTATTTCACACCGCTTCTCCTCTCATTTATTTAGGTATTTGACAAAATTCGTATGTGTTTGACCCGGCCCGAAAACTCCGAGATCGCGATCTGGCCCGGCCCGACTAGAAGCAAACTCGTCCAAAAAACTTGAGTCGAAGATGGGTAGTGACCATTCTTTTTGGAAAAAACCTGTGTTAAAACTCGTGCGGACACTCTAAAACACTAATAGAGATATGGAATTGAAAACGTGTCGGGCTGTGTCAGGCCTAACTCGCCCGAGTCGACGGGTTGGCCGGGCCGACGGGTTTGCAGGGCCGAGTTTGGACGGGTTGGCCGAGCCGACGGGTTTGCGGGTCAGTTTTAACACAAGTTTTTTCCAAGAAGTATGGTCGTTATCCATCTTCAACCCTCGCTTTTTTTACGGGTCCGCACGGGTTTGCCTCGGGTCGGACCGTCGAGTCGCGACCTTAGGGTTCATGCCGGGTCGAGTTTGTATTTAGGAGATTTTCGTGGCTAAATATGTAATATTGAAGTTTTAGAGGCCTTTATATGAAACGTTTTGTGTTTTAAATGGATAAATATGTAATTATGAAATTTCAGTGACTAAATATGTAATATTGAAATTTTAGAGGCTTTTATATGAAATTTGCCAATAATAATAGATGTGCCTGTGAAATAACAATTCCGCCGCTTGCAATGCCCCTCTTCCTACTAGCCTAGAAGCTTGTAGTCACTACCCCTTTGAACCTCCATCGACCCCATTTCCATCTCCTTTGCTCTCCTACTTTCCTAGATTGAGAGAGAGATAGAGAGAGAGAACAGAGAAAACATGGTGAGACTTGCGGCCGATTTGATTTGGAAAAGCCCCCATTTCTTCAACGCCATTAAAGACCGCGAGCTTGACCTCCGAGGTTCTCTTTTCTTCTTCCTGTTTCTCTTTTCCTTACTCATTTTTTATTTTCTGATTAATCGGCTCCCTTTCTCTTTCAAATCAGCTTCAGTTCTAGGGTTTAGGGTTTTTATTTGAGCACTTCAATTTATGTTTTTTTTTCTTCTTAAAATTCAGGCAACAAGATAGCTGTTATAGAGAACTTGGGGGCTACTGAGGTTTGTTCCCTGACTTTATGAGTAGCTAAATATTCAAATTGTTGCCCTTGTACTAGTCCTGAGAATTTCCATAGCAAAGCCAAAATTCAGTAGTCGGACAACACAGGAGTGTATTGGCAAATCAGTAGTACATGCCTTACTGGTACTGGTATGAAGTTGACAGATTTAAATCTGTACTTCCTTTAGAACCCAATTTTGATTAAATAAGCTTTCATGTAGTATGCTGGAAGGTTTATATATTTTGTTCTCTGTTTTTTTTTTGGGAACAGGATCAATTCGACACTATTGACTTAACTGACAATGAGATAGTAAAGCTTGAAAATTTTCCTTATATGAACCGTATTGGCACCTTATTGATCAACAATAACAGGATCACACGCATCAATCCTAATATTGGAGGTGAGTTTCATACTTTACCAAGTCGCACTGTTTCCACTTTCCACACACTTTAAATTCAGCAGGTACTTGCTGGTGCACAACTGTGATCCGCAGTAAATCATTTATTGTTATTATACTGTCTCAAACAAGTTGGGGTAGGCTAGAAATGAAACCCACTCAGAATAATGAAATAGTAACCAACGTCTCTCATACTGTCAGTTGCCACTAGAAATATCGTGTTATGTGCTTACTTTTATTCGAACACCGAGCCATCAAGCAAAGTTGGAATGCACATATTAGCTCAACTGGTCTCTTCATATGTGGTTTCTGTGAGCCTGTGAATTATTTTTGTGTCCAAATGACCCCTTGAGCTATCATTTCACCAATCCAACTCTTTTGTTCAGTAGTTGCAAGTTTCAAATATGAGATCGCTATGTCATTGTTCATATATAGTTGATTTTAGCTTTAATTTGGCTAAAATAAACTGTGGCATCATATAACATTTGTCTTTTTTCCCATATATATCATTGCTGCCCTAATGGTCGATCTAATTTAATTAAATTTTCTTTCATGTAGAATTTTTGCCAAAGCTTCATACTCTGATTCTAACAAACAACCGATTGGTGAACTTAGTTGAGATTGACCCACTTACATCCTTGCCTAACCTTCAATTTCTGAGCTTATTAGATAATAATATTACTAAAAAGACAAATTATCGTCTCTATGTGATTCACAAACTGAAGCACTTGCGAGTTCTCGATTTCAAGAAGATTAAACAGAAGGTATGCTTTACTTATTTTCTATTTTTTTCATTTTGGGCAATTTTTGCAGATAACACCTAATTCTCATTCTATTTACAAATAAGGTTAGAGTGTCATGTCTTCTTTTAGGGCCTGATATGTTTCAAGCCTATATGCAACTAGAACCAAGTGGCCAACCTAATTTGTGAATTTTCTTTTATGTATTGCAAACTTTCCTCAGCTTTTCTATTCCTTGTGCACAAGGCAGTTAAGCTGTTGGGTTCTATGTATTAATTGAGTTGGTTGATAAGTCAAGAATTAACTAGCAATTATCTGATTCAAATTAACAAGAGCAAGATGGTGGTGTCAACTATATAAGGCAAGTGTTGGTTCCCATGTGGAATGACACTGCATTTTCATGTATGCAAGAACCCATTGAATTTAGTTGATTTTCCCATTATCTTTATACAAATGCCAGATAAGAAGCTAGAAATATTGATCTCACTCTTTGGAGTTGCATGCCATCTTGTGATATGATTTGTGACCCAACAAAGCATGAACTGGGATTTATGAAGCAAAAACATCTTTTAGGCTACAAATCAATGAAGACCATAATTTTCAATCCAGATTTAGGAGAGTTGTTTCTTTCAATAATAAGAATTATCACAAAGATCAAAAGGCTGAATCGACTGTTTTCTGTAATTTCTATGTTGAAGTATTTGTAGCTTTTTCACTACAGGAATGTCATACAGGAGGTATTTTATTTCCTTTCTTTGCAGTTTTCACTTTAAAAATGGAAGATACTGATATCTTCTTCTTAATAGGAGGAATAGTGGTGACTAATGAGACACCTTTTTGAAAACCAAGACTTGTCATTCGTTGTGTATTTAGATAGTAGGAATGTTTGTTGTTACTATATATTATTCCACCAAATAAGGACTATTGGAAATGTGTAAAAGCTGATTAGTGCCGTGTGGTTGTAAGTATGAAAATTCATAAACTTTATAATGGTAATCTTGTCAATTATAGTTTGTGCATATATTCTCTATTGAAATATGGTCACTGGAGATTCTTCCATTATAAATTGCTTAAGCTAGCAACCCTAGAGTGAAAGCGAGATGATCTGTACTTTTGTAGGAAAGAATCGAAGCAGCTAAGCTTTTTGCAACAAAAGAGGCTGAAGAGGCAGCGAAAAAGGTTCCTGTCAAAACATTTAACCCTGGCGAGGTCAAGGATTCTGATAGTGCTGCCAAGCCAGAGCAGGGGCCACGAGTAGTGGGCCCTACTCCGGAGCAAATTACAGCCATAAAGGTTATTAGCAATACATCTTACCCTTACATAAAACCTTTTAGAAGAGAGGAGTTATGCTTTAGTTGTGATCTAGTGCTTATCAAGTTGAATATATTTGCGTTTCTTTTCTTTGTGCAGGCTGCAATTGTCAACTCGCAGACACTCGAAGAAGTTGCAAGGCTTGAAAAGGTAGTTAAATTTTTGGCCAGTGAGTTGAAGGAATTGTAGTTCTGTTATTGATCTTCTTACATACCATAAATTTCCCAAAATCCATCTGCTTTAGTGTTCGTAGTTACAAATTTTCTAATTTGTACTAGCCTGAAAAGGTTTCTGTACTAGTGCATTTTCCTTGAAAAACTGGTGCTAGTGGCAAGTAATTGATGTAAACATAACTCTCTACAACCACTGAACTTGCATAGTGGAGAAGACACACAATGATGCAACAAATAAATTCATAACAGATAAAATATACCACATGTTCCAATTTGGTCACTCACATTGATTTTCCTCTATATATCCACTGAACTTTAATATTGTTCTGAGTTCCTTGTCAAATTACCGGCTTTATTTAATTACTGCTTTCTTGAACCAAATGAACGGTTTTCTAGTGAGAATTTGCAACAAGACAATAGAAATATGTTTTATGTGATTATATTGGCATTGCAGTTTGAAGTGATTTTAAATCTTTTCTGTATGAATTGAGAAGTATGATGCTTGACTTTTTCTGTTGTGACTTTTATGTCAGACATGCTTTCTATTAGGCTAATCTTTTGGCACATTTATTCATGGTTTCTGCTCAACTTGAATCTGAAATTACCAGAATAACCTTGGACTGAAATAAATAATAATAAACAATGTGAGTATAGGGTGATATAGTGTGACCAAGTCAAATTTGAATAAGAAAATTAAAGCAAAGGGGTATGGTTTGGTGGCCTTTGGTAAGAATCAAACTGTAAAAATGAGCAAGTTAGATGATATACTGACAAATACTTTAATCAAATAAAAGAAAAAGATAAGTGTGTTTATACCTATGCCAGCTTTCTTTTTGTCTTGTAATGCAGAAAGTATATCATTTAGCTAAATATATATTTTATTACCATCACAATGTGTTTGTTCTTTTCTCATCACACTTAATATTAAAATGAGCAGGCATTGAGTACTGGTCAGATCCCAGCAGAATTTGCAGTCCCCAAAAATGATGCTAGTAACTCTAACAAAACCAATGGCACTGGAAAATCTGACCAGATGGAAGTTGACAGAAGTGACAATCAAGATAACAAAGGTGACCAAAATCAGGAGAAAGATCAAGAGGCAGATGGTGCAACGCCTATCGAAGAGGTAGTATATCAATTTTCTTTTATTAATGACCATAATCACTATGTATTGAGTCAAGCCTCAAGGTGAATTTTTCTTCAAAAAAAAAGCCTCAAGGTGAATTACTTGAGGGTTCTATACACCTGCAACCTCAAATATCATTAAACTGAAACTGAATTACAGGTGACACCCATGCAAAGCAACCAAAGTGATGCTGATGCCCCTTGCTAGCACTGTTTCGTAAATACCAGTGTTGGATACAGAAAAATTCAATGGGGGCTGGTAATGTGAGTGTGCAAATTACACCAGTGTAAATTGTTGTTCAAGTTAATTACTTATGAGAAGTATGGGAATTCGTCAGTGCAAACTTTTCTGTAAAAAAATGGGGGTCTATTTTGGAATTTTACAATATAAACATAAGAATTATATCAAAAACATCAATAATTATTGCTTTTGTAAAGCAAAAAATGAGGGTCAACTGACCCCATTCCAAACACATGCATCCGACTCTAATCAATTTTTAGTTGGCCTTTTGCAATAGTAAACAAGGTTTTTTTTTTTAAGTTTTAAACTTTGTTTATTGAACAATGTAAAGTGATTTTGGTATTGGTTCCAAGTAATGGAGCTAGGCCAAAGTTATGGGTGATCTCTGTTATTTTAGGGGTTCTCTATGGCATCCATGATATTCTGCAGCTTGCAGGGTTATAGTGATATTTTGTTCCATATGGGGGATACATGAAAATTCTTCCTTCCATCTACAATAGGTGGTTTTGCTGCGGTAAGAATATATTGGGTCAATTGGCTTGCTGCAATGTAAAAGGTGTAAAATACAGATTGCGGAGGCAGAAAATACACACTTAATCATTACTGAAATTTCTTTATCTAGTAGTACTAATGTTCTTTCGAAAAGAAATAGGGTCATTTGACCCACTCTGTTGACTCCTGTTATGTTGGCATTCTACAAACTTTATATGAAGGCCAAACATGTAGGGGTGTTTAATGCCCATACTTGTATCTGTTCCTTGTAGTGGAAAAGGTATAAAAGAACAAATATGCCTCAAACATGATTTGTTTCTTTGTTGGCAGAGAACCTTCCTTTGTCTTTCTTTTAACAATAGGTAATCCCGCTAATATAGTGCTTATTTATTGAAATTATGGTTGCAGGATTGATGATTTTTTTAGTAGGCTCCCATGGATGGTGATATGGATTGCAGGATTGATGATGGAAGAATATACTATTTTAGTGTTTCTTGGGTTGCAAAACATTTTTTTCCTCGTACCTTTTGAAATCCTGAGGTAAATGCCTGCTGTAGAGACTGTAAATTTTGCCGCTGAGATTTGAGCCGTGATGAAGATAAATATTTGCTCTTTTAGATCATACTACGGCTTTACTTGCATGTTATGTTCGTTGTTATTTAGATTTTTAGATGATACATTTTTTTGCTTATTAATTTTCTTGTTTAATTGTTTGATATTAAGGCTATAATACTTATTTTCATACAACGATGACAAAAAGCTTTTAATCTCAAAACTAGTTGGGATAGTATGAAATCCAATCTAATACTCAATTGAATTTCATTTTCATTATTTTTACATTGGTTTGCCCTAATACTACATTTCTTTTTCTTAGTTTGTGATAGGCTATGTAGAAAATATTCATTTTCATACTAATATAGAATATGGGTTATTAAACTTTTGCCTGCACTATATTTGCTGTGGAGCTTAAAAAAAATAAAGTAGCTTCTGAATGTTTATTGAAAAAGTTAAGATGGTTCTGAAAACTTGAATTGTTACGAACTTCAAGAATAAATTTGTTTGTTTGGCAAAAATTTGAAGACTAACAAAATCGGAACCAAATCTGCTGCTTGTTAAAACCCTGCTTGTTTCGATCTGAACCGTTCAAAACTCATCTAACGGTCAAAGAATCTGTCTTTTGAATCAAATCACAGTCGTCCGTGATGATCGGGCGGTCAGATCGAGACAAGCAGAGTGCTGCTTGCCTCAAAAACAAGCAGCAGATTCGGATCCAACAAAATCGTTAGTTCCAAATAACTTGTCGTAGGTTCGGGGACGAAGCCACGTGGTTGATTTATTTTCAAAAATATACTTATATTTTATTGCTTTTTCCATAAAAAATAGAAAAATATATTTAAGACTTAAGAAAATTGTTTTGAAATATTTGCTCAATCCTAATAGTTATTCTGACTTCGTTCCTGATTGAAACTCCATTCAAAAAAATGAAAAATCAACTTAGATAATAGAAATATAACAAATATTGATATTGATGGGATTTGTGGCCATCATTTGAAGATAGGATTTATGAACTCTAATTATGTTTTGGGCAGGTCAATTGATTAAATCCGATTTTTACAATTAACAGTTTGTACCGATTTAGCAGTTGTTCAATCCGGCTTGTTCCAGTGTCAAAATCTAAGAATAAGACACCTTGTAGAGGCCTGCGTTGCAAATTTAGGTGCAAGTACTTGAGACGAATCTAGGTGTCATTGCCAAAAATGTGGTTGTTTGCTTAATTAGTGTGAAATCTGGATAACGTTCATGTGTAGTACTTTCACAATATGACACTTCATTAAGAACAATAAGTTATTAACAGTTTAACACACCATTCTATGGCAGTAAAAAAGCTGTTTTACGTGACGTCTAGCTTGTCCTAAGTAACTTCAAGAAACAATGAGACAGCTCTTCCAGTCTTCCTTTGTCCTTCTTTTATCTATTATTAAGAGAGAAACAGGGAGGAAGTGGAATACCATCGTCATATTTTAATGGAAGGACAAAGGAAGGGAATGAACACATCTGATTTTGCCACACATATATGATATTTCTCATTTTGCAGGGTTATACGGGATATTTTAAGATGTTGTGAGAGTATGCACTTAAATTCCCTGAAATTTGATATTAAGTGTTCCAGAAAATCTGATTTTTGCAACAGATTTTTGATATTAAGTGTTCCTGATGTTAATAAAAATTTATCATGTGCTTTTTGCAACAGTGCACCTGGACAACAACTGGGAACTGTATCTGCTGCTCTATAAGAGCAAGAGCAGGATCCTGCTCTTCTGATCTGGACCGTTCAAATTTCAGATTTAAAACTTACAAAATATACAGCTTCCTGATTTCCATTCGTGGGCAGTCCGATCAAAATTGAACGGTCCAGATCAGAAGAGCAGAGTCCTGCTCTTGCTCAATAAGAGCAGCAGATACGGATCCGTCTCCTGATGGTTGGTATATCTCCTCTGGCACTGCCGATCCAAAAATCCACATATTTGATATCAGTTACATTCTTTAATGAATTCATTTTTTTCTTTTTTAGTGATGGACCAGATGCAAAATTGTCAGACATGATGTTTGGGATGCAAGTTGAATGCATTTTCGACTTTGTTCAATATTTGCATTATTGAATTAAGATTATTGGGTTAATTGAAAGGCTCAGTTTTGGATGTGACTAAAAATTAGAAATTGAATCCTGGTAGGGTTGACTTTTCAGATCCAATTCAGCATTTGCTCGAGTTCAAGTAACATAATATTTTCGTCTTCTGAGAATTTTGTCATGTAGAACCCTTATTTCTGTGTGCATGGCTGTACGCTAATAATACTTTCTGTAATTGTCGCGCCTATTTGGTTGTGGAGTACTATGGAAGAGTATATAAATGCCTAAATGGTGTTCACAAACCAGTTCTGCTTTTGACAAGTATAATGTTGGTCTGCATAAAGTGTACTAATTTAAATTTCTGTCTGGACATGTTTCTTTTGTTGTCTGATGAAGTTCAGTGCAGTGTAATATATGAGTCTGGACTCAAATGATAGTTGTAGAGTGGAAGCTGATAGTCAGGTTTTGTTTGTTATAGAGATGTCTCGTTAGATAAAACAGAAAAGGAAAACAAAATTTTGGTTAGAATTTTTTTTTTAAGGGAAGCCTTAACACAATAGTAAAGTTGTCTTGTGATCAGGAGGTCACAAATTCAAATCTTGAAAACAATTTCTTGTAGAAATACACGAAGATGTTGCGTACAAAGATTTCAAAGTGGTCCGATCCTTCTCAGATCCTGCGCAAGTGAGAGTCACGTGCACATATTTCAAGAATTTTCTATTCTATAAGTCACAGATTTCAAGAAATACCAAACCAAAAGATACTCTTCTAATTGCAAATATAAGGTTTCAAATATGGAATGAGACGTGACAAATATTTGCTGCTATTCCATTATTCCATATAATCTGCTTGCATCTGATTTGGCAAAAGAACGTCCACACGATCACGTCCGAGGCACATGCATGGATTGTGCTGTAAATTATGACCTCTAAAGATTTTGTGAAGAACATAAACGTCTGAAGCAATTACAAAAATTTTCGTTCTTTTTTACTTCTGAGTTATGCAAGTCGGCCTGTAAAACACAATACCGTTCTAAGTCAGACACAGAATATATTTTTCTCTTTCGTCATTATAACTATCAACAAATTACATTTTAAACATTTTGTCGTGACGCAATGTTCAAAGCAAGAAATATTTATTTCGTCATTAGAACTGTTAACAAATTGAATTTTAAACATTTAGAACTGTAAAAAATTGCATTTTAAACATTTTGTCATATGACGCAACGTTAAATGCAAGAAATTTTTATTGCGTTTATAAGTATTTGAGAGCAATTCAATTTTCAGTATATTTCACGTGTTTTCGCAATAATATAAATTCACATTTCATTCTGAAGCACGGAAAATACCATTATTTGTAATCAGATGAATATCCAGTGCCCCAATGCCCAAGTCTTTGCACTCAATTTTCCCAAATAACAACTTATAATAATTAATTTAATTTTAATTTAAAAAAGAATTATATGAATTTTAATTTTAGTAATATTAATGTTAATTTTAATTAAATTAAAAAAGTTGAAAATTAAGAAATGGCAGGGGCCGCGCGAACGCGTACCCCTCGACCACAAATTACGACGTCCACTCTGCCACTTGAGCAGATGGTAGACTAGCGCTCCTCCTATGTGCAATGGAGGCCACTAGACCTAGGCCATGAGCCTTTTTGATCGCTCATCTACCCCGTCCAGGTAAGTGCCTTTCTACGCTGTACCCCTCGCCTCTTTTATAACCCCTCCTCCGCTCCCAGTTTCTGTGCCTACCTCCGGTGGGACTAAGCGAGCGGCTGATTGATAATTTGGTACTTGATACTAGTTCCTTCCTTGTAAGAACCGGATCGATTAACTGGGCTTTGATTCCTTTTCCCCAAATGGGCCTTTTAACGGGCTGAGTTCTTTCTTTTGTTGTCTTCTTAAGTTATATTTATATTATATAATTAATTAATTAATTATATTTCCCCTGTTTTCTTCGTAAAATCCAGAAAGTTCCGAAGAATTAAGCCGAAATCAATCAAGAAACTCCAGTCCGCTGTAAGTTAGTAACCGTCTGTACTGTACCTGAGAAAGAAAGAAGGTGGTCCCACATGACAGGTCACAGCCAAGCTAGTGTTCCGAAACACGGCTTAACACGGCACGAAACGGCACGGCACAATTAGTATTTTATTATATTTATCGTGCCGTGCCAAAAATTGGAAGGGATTAGAACAGAACGGTTAAGACATGGCACCACGACGTGTCTTAATCGTGTCGTGCCTAAACGTGTCGTATTTTAACCGTGTCATGCCTAATCGTAACGTGTTTGTTTGTGCCGCGTTGCTTCGACACGGCGTGCCTTATTCGTGTTAATGGTGCCGAAAATAATAAAAAAAATTACAAGAACATAAAAATCTGAAAAAAAAATCTTTAAATTTTATAGACAATTATTTTTTTGGACTTCTAGTATATTTTTGTGGACGTGTCTACGTGCCTACCTGTGTAGTCGTGTCGTGTCTAAATATGTCGTGTCGTGTTTTCGTGTCGTGCCGTGCCTCTTCTCGTAAACGTTCTGTGCCGTGTCGTTCCCTACAGTAAAAAATCTAAGCACGACACGCTTAAGATACGGCACGTAAACAGTACCGTATCGTATCTCGTACTGTATTTTAATCGTGCCGTGTCGTTTCATGCCGTTTTCAGACACGCGGACTGAGAACTCTAAGCGAAGCATTCGATTCGCCATTGCGTGTGAATTGTCACCCCATGGTGTTGTGGAAACTGACAAGCCAGACCAATCATACCCGCACAACTCTTATCTCTTCCTATCCAAAGATACCAAGTAATAAATAGTAGAATTAAGTGATAATCATCATTAAAATTCAATTATTAAACAGTGAGTGGCATATATTTTGATACAGGCATACAGCCTTTGCCTCGTGTCTAAGCACATAAAGTGTGTTAAGTGTGTACATAACCCCCTCGTCACTGCACGACATACCTCCTCTCTCTCTCAGACCTTAACACCTAGGCGAACGAAAGAGCGTGAAAGGTTAAGTTCTCATGGCGTCTCAAGGTAAGTTCTTAATTTGTTATTTTTTTATCAGTTTCGTTGGGATTTGATAGTACTTACCTGACTATGTGAGGAGTGAGGAGGAACGGTGATGTTGAACTGTATGGTGCACATGACGTAGCTATTCATGCAACGGGTTAGTTATATGCATGGATTAGACACCATGAATGTGGATTTACACTGTAAATCTGGTCCTGATTCAATATTAGTGGAATAGAATCTCGTTGTTGGTACAATTATTCGAGACTTGCTGATGTTATTTTACGACGGGCATTTTGACTTGTCAATATTTAGATTAAGATTCGTGAGCCATATATTATTGGCCTAAAACATATAT
>CAXKVX010001555.1:0-24981 GCA_964058865.1 Eleocharis quinqueflora
TGAATGGTTACAGCACTTAAATGAAGTACTCGGAGAAGAAACTCTTCTCGTGTTAAGATATGATGAGTTGTGGAGTTTTCTAGGATGGTTACCACTCATAAAAGAAGTACAATGATCAGAATCTCTTCTTAGTAGAACATGATGCTTTGTGGTGTTTTCTTTAATGGTTACCACACATGAATGTTGTACTCAGATAAGAAACACTTCTCCCAATAGGGTACGATGCTTTGTGGTGTTTTCATTAATGTTTACCGCCCATAAATGAAGTACACTGGTCAGCATCACTCATAAATTTAGTACTCGAACATGAAGCACTTAGAGTGGTATCTATGCTTCTTTGTTGGGTTTTAATGAATGGTTACAACACTTAAATGAAGTACTCGCAGAAGAAACTCTTCTCGTGTTAAGATATGATGAGTTGTGGAGTTTTCTAGGATGATTACCACTCATAAAAGAAGTACAATGATCAGAAACTCTTCTTAGTAGGATATGATGCTTTGTGGTATTTTCTTTAATGGTTACCACACATGAATGCATTACTCAGATAAGAAACACTTCTCCCAATAGGGTACGATGCTTTGTGGTGTTTTCATTAATGTTTACCGCCCATAAATGAAGTACACTGGTCAGCATCACTCATAAATTTAGTACTCGAACATGAAGCACTTAGAGTGGTATCTATGCTTCTTTGTTGTGTTTTAATGAATGGTTACAACACTTAAATGGATTACTCGGTGAGGACTCTTCTCGTGGTAATATATGATGCTCTGTAGAGTGTTCTTGATATGTTACCACTCACAAATGAAGTATTATGACTAGAAACACTTTTTAGTAGGATATGATGCATTGTGGGGTTTTCTTTGATGGTTACCACCCATAAATGAGGTTCTCAGATAAGAAACACATCTCGTAGAAGTGTAAGATGGTTTGTGATGTTTTTTTTATGGGTTACCACCCACAAATTAAGTACTTTGATCGGAATCACTCATAAATTTAGTACTCGAACATGAAGCACTTAGAGTGGTATCTATGCTTCTTTGTTGTGTTTTAATGAATGGTTACAACACTTAAATGGATTACTCGGTGAGGACTCTTCTCGTGGTAATATATGATGCTCTGTAGAGTGTTCTTGATATGTTACCACTCACAAATGAAGTATTATGACTAGAAACACTTTTTAGTAGGATATGATACATTGTGGGGTTTTCTTTGATGGTTACCACCCATAAATGAGGTTCTCAGATAAGAAACACATCTCGTAGAAGTGTAAGATGGTTTGTGATGTTTTTTTTATGGGTTACCACCCACAAATTAAGTACTTTGATCGGAATCACTCATAAATTTAGTACTCGAACATGAAGCACTTAGAGTGGTATCTATGCTTCTTTGTTGGGTTTTAATGAATGGTTACAGCACTTAAATGAAGTACTCGGAGAAGAAACTCTTCTCGTGGTAAGATATGATGAGTTGTGGAGTTTTCTAGGATGGTTACCACTCATAAAAGAAGTACAATGATCAGAATCTCTTCTTAGTAGAACATGATGCTTTGTGGTGTTTTCTTTAATGGTTACCACACATGAATGTTGTACTCAGATAAGAAACACTTCTCCCAATAGGGTACGATGCTTTGTGGTGTTTTCATTAATGTTTACCGCCCATAAATGAAGTACACTTATCAGCATCACTCATAAATTGAGTACTCGCACATGAAGCACTCCGATTGGTACTCGATGCTTCTTCGTGTGTTTTACTGAATGGTTACAACACATAAATCTCGGAGAAGAAACTCTTCTTGTGGTAATATATGATGCTTTGTAGAGTGTTCTAAAGAGGTTACCACTCACAAATGAAGTACTCTGATCAGAAACACGTCATAGTAGCATCTGATGCTTTGTGTTGTTTTCGTTAATGGTTACCATCCATAAATGAAGAACTCAGATAACAAACACTTCTCGCAATAGGGTAAGATGCTTTGTGATGTTTTAGTTAATGATTATCACCCATAAATTAAGTACATTGATTAGAATCACTCATAAATTAAATACTCGGACATGAAACACTTAGAGTGGTATTTATGATTCTTCGTTGTGTTTTAATGAATGGCTACAACACTTAAATGAAGTACTCGGAGAAGAAACTCTTCCCGTGGTAAGATATGATGCGATGTGGTGTTTTCTTGAAAGGTTACCACTCATAAGTGAAGTATTATGATCAGAAACACTTCTCAATAGGATATGATGCTTTGTGTTGTTTTATTTAATGGTTACCACTCATAAATGAGGTTCTCAGATAAGAAACACTCCTCGTAGAAGCGTAAGATGCTTTGTGTGGTTTTTTTAAGGGTTACCACCCACAAATTAAGTACTTTGACCGGAATCACTCATAAATTTAGTACTCGAACATGAAGCACTTAGAGTGGTATCTATGCTTCTTTGTTGGGTTTTAATGAATGCTTACAACACTTAAATGAAGTACTCGCAGAAGAAACTTTTCTCGTGTTTAGTGCAGTTTTCTAGGATGGTGACCACTCATAAAAGAAGTACAATGATAAGAAACTCTTCTTAGTAGGATATGATGCTTTGTGGTGTTTTCTTTAATGGTTACCACACATGAATGCAGTACTCAGATAAGAAACACTTCTCCCAATATGGTACGAACATGAAGCACTTAGAGTGGTATCTATGCTTCATTGTTGTGCTTTAATGAATGGTTACAACACTTAAATGAAGTACTCGGTGAGGAAATTCTTCTCGTGGTAATATATGATGCTCTGTAGAGTGTTCTTGAGATGTTAACACTCACAAATGAAGTACTATGACTAGAAACACTTTTTAGTAGGATATGATGCATTGTGGGGTTTTTTCTTTAATGGTTACCACCCATAAATGAGGTTCTCAGATAAGAAACACATCTCGTAGAAGCGTAAGATGTTTTGTGTTGTTTTTTTAAGGGTTACCACCAACAAATTAAGTACTTTGATCGGAATCACTCATAAATTTAGTACTCGAACATGAAGCACTTAGAGTGGTATCTATGCTTCTTTGTTGGGTTTTAATGAATGGTTACAGCACTTAAATGAAGTACTCGGAGAAGAAACTCTTCTCGTGTTAAGATATGATGAGTTGTGGAGTTTTCTAGGATGGTTACCACTCATAAAAGAAGTACAATGATCAGAATCTCTTCTTAGTAGAACATGATGCTTTGTGGTGTTTTCTTTAATGGTTACCACACATGAATGTTGTACTCAGATAAGAAACACTTCTCCCAATAGGGTACGATGCTTTGTGGTGTTTTCATTAATGTTTACCGCCCATAAATGAAGTACACTGGTCAGCATCACTCATAAATTTAGTACTCGAACATGAAGCACTTAGAGTGGTATCTATGCTTCTTTGTTGGGTTTTAATGAATGGTTACAACACTTAAATGAAGTACTCGCAGAAGAAACTCTTCTCGTGTTAAGATATGATGAGTTGTGGAGTTTTCTAGGATGATTACCACTCATAAAAGAAGTACAATGATCAGAAACTCTTCTTAGTAGGATATGATGCTTTGTGGTATTTTCTTTAATGGTTACCACACATGAATGCATTACTCAGATAAGAAACACTTCTCCCAATAGGGTACGATGCTTTGTGGTGTTTTCATTAATGTTTACCGCCCATAAATGAAGTACACTGGTCAGCATCACTCATAAATTTAGTACTCGAACATGAAGCACTTAGAGTGGTATCTATGCTTCTTTGTTGTGTTTTAATGAATGGTTACAACACTTAAATGGATTACTCGGTGAGGACTCTTCTCGTGGTAATATATGATGCTCTGTAGAGTGTTCTTGATATGTTACCACTCACAAATGAAGTATTATGACTAGAAACACTTTTTAGTAGGATATGATGCATTGTGGGGTTTTCTTTGATGGTTACCACCCATAAATGAGGTTCTCAGATAAGAAACACATCTCGTAGAAGTGTAAGATGGTTTGTGATGTTTTTTTTATGGGTTACCACCCACAAATTAAGTACTTTGATCGGAATCACTCATAAATTTAGTACTCGAACATGAAGCACTTAGAGTGGTATCTATGCTTCTTTGTTGTGTTTTAATGAATGGTTACAACACTTAAATGGATTACTCGGTGAGGACTCTTCTCGTGGTAATATATGATGCTCTGTAGAGTGTTCTTGATATGTTACCACTCACAAATGAAGTATTATGACTAGAAACACTTTTTAGTAGGATATGATACATTGTGGGGTTTTCTTTGATGGTTACCACCCATAAATGAGGTTCTCAGATAAGAAACACATCTCGTAGAAGTGTAAGATGGTTTGTGATGTTTTTTTTATGGGTTACCACCCACAAATTAAGTACTTTGATCGGAATCACTCATAAATTTAGTACTCGAACATGAAGCACTTAGAGTGGTATCTATGCTTCTTTGTTGGGTTTTAATGAATGGTTACAGCACTTAAATGAAGTACTCGGAGAAGAAACTCTTCTCGTGGTAAGATATGATGAGTTGTGGAGTTTTCTAGGATGGTTACCACTCATAAAAGAAGTACAATGATCAGAATCTCTTCTTAGTAGAACATGATGCTTTGTGGTGTTTTCTTTAATGGTTACCACACATGAATGTTGTACTCAGATAAGAAACACTTCTCCCAATAGGGTACGATGCTTTGTGGTGTTTTCATTAATGTTTACCGCCCATAAATGAAGTACACTTATCAGCATCACTCATAAATTGAGTACTCGCACATGAAGCACTCCGATTGGTACTCGATGCTTCTTCGTGTGTTTTACTGAATGGTTACAACACATAAATCTCGGAGAAGAAACTCTTCTTGTGGTAATATATGATGCTTTGTAGAGTGTTCTAAAGAGGTTACCACTCACAAATGAAGTACTCTGATCAGAAACACGTCATAGTAGCATCTGATGCTTTGTGTTGTTTTCGTTAATGGTTACCATCCATAAATGAAGAACTCAGATAACAAACACTTCTCGCAATAGGGTAAGATGCTTTGTGATGTTTTAGTTAATGATTATCACCCATAAATTAAGTACATTGATTAGAATCACTCATAAATTAAATACTCGGACATGAAACACTTAGAGTGGTATTTATGATTCTTCGTTGTGTTTTAATGAATGGCTACAACACTTAAATGAAGTACTCGGAGAAGAAACTCTTCCCGTGGTAAGATATGATGCGATGTGGTGTTTTCTTGAAAGGTTACCACTCATAAGTGAAGTATTATGATCAGAAACACTTCTCAATAGGATATGATGCTTTGTGTTGTTTTATTTAATGGTTACCACTCATAAATGAGGTTCTCAGATAAGAAACACTCCTCGTAGAAGCGTAAGATGCTTTGTGTGGTTTTTTTAAGGGTTACCACCCACAAATTAAGTACTTTGACCGGAATCACTCATAAATTTAGTACTCGAACATGAAGCACTTAGAGTGGTATCTATGCTTCTTTGTTGGGTTTTAATGAATGCTTACAACACTTAAATGAAGTACTCGCAGAAGAAACTTTTCTCGTGTTTAGTGCAGTTTTCTAGGATGGTGACCACTCATAAAAGAAGTACAATGATAAGAAACTCTTCTTAGTAGGATATGATGCTTTGTGGTGTTTTCTTTAATGGTTACCACACATGAATGCAGTACTCAGATAAGAAACACTTCTCCCAATATGGTACGAACATGAAGCACTTAGAGTGGTATCTATGCTTCATTGTTGTGCTTTAATGAATGGTTACAACACTTAAATGAAGTACTCGGTGAGGAAATTCTTCTCGTGGTAATATATGATGCTCTGTAGAGTGTTCTTGAGATGTTAACACTCACAAATGAAGTACTATGACTAGAAACACTTTTTAGTAGGATATGATGCATTGTGGGGTTTTTTCTTTAATGGTTACCACCCATAAATGAGGTTCTCAGATAAGAAACACATCTCGTAGAAGCGTAAGATGTTTTGTGTTGTTTTTTTAAGGGTTACCACCAACAAATTAAGTACTTTGATCGGAATCACTCATAAATTTAGTACTCGAACATGAAGCACTTAGAGTGGTATCTATGCTTCTTTGTTGGGTTTTAATGAATGGTTACAGCACTTAAATGAAGTACTCGGAGAAGAAACTCTTCTCGTGTTAAGATATGATGAGTTGTGGAGTTTTCTAGGATGGTTACCACTCATAAAAGAAGTACAATGATCAGAATCTCTTCTTAGTAGAACATGATGCTTTGTGGTGTTTTCTTTAATGGTTACCACACATGAATGTTGTACTCAGATAAGAAACACTTCTCCCAATAGGGTACGATGCTTTGTGGTGTTTTCATTAATGTTTACCGCCCATAAATGAAGTACACTGGTCAGCATCACTCATAAATTTAGTACTCGAACATGAAGCACTTAGAGTGGTATCTATGCTTCTTTGTTGGGTTTTAATGAATGGTTACAACACTTAAATGAAGTACTCGCAGAAGAAACTCTTCTCGTGTTAAGATATGATGAGTTGTGGAGTTTTCTAGGATGATTACCACTCATAAAAGAAGTACAATGATCAGAAACTCTTCTTAGTAGGATATGATGCTTTGTGGTATTTTCTTTAATGGTTACCACACATGAATGCATTACTCAGATAAGAAACACTTCTCCCAATAGGGTACGATGCTTTGTGGTGTTTTCATTAATGTTTACCGCCCATAAATGAAGTACACTGGTCAGCATCACTCATAAATTTAGTACTCGAACATGAAGCACTTAGAGTGGTATCTATGCTTCTTTGTTGTGTTTTAATGAATGGTTACAACACTTAAATGGATTACTCGGTGAGGACTCTTCTCGTGGTAATATATGATGCTCTGTAGAGTGTTCTTGATATGTTACCACTCACAAATGAAGTATTATGACTAGAAACACTTTTTAGTAGGATATGATGCATTGTGGGGTTTTCTTTGATGGTTACCACCCATAAATGAGGTTCTCAGATAAGAAACACATCTCGTAGAAGTGTAAGATGGTTTGTGATGTTTTTTTTATGGGTTACCACCCACAAATTAAGTACTTTGATCGGAATCACTCATAAATTTAGTACTCGAACATGAAGCACTTAGAGTGGTATCTATGCTTCTTTGTTGTGTTTTAATGAATGGTTACAACACTTAAATGGATTACTCGGTGAGGACTCTTCTCGTGGTAATATATGATGCTCTGTAGAGTGTTCTTGATATGTTACCACTCACAAATGAAGTATTATGACTAGAAACACTTTTTAGTAGGATATGATACATTGTGGGGTTTTCTTTGATGGTTACCACCCATAAATGAGGTTCTCAGATAAGAAACACATCTCGTAGAAGTGTAAGATGGTTTGTGATGTTTTTTTTATGGGTTACCACCCACAAATTAAGTACTTTGATCGGAATCACTCATAAATTTAGTACTCGAACATGAAGCACTTAGAGTGGTATCTATGCTTCTTTGTTGGGTTTTAATGAATGGTTACAGCACTTAAATGAAGTACTCGGAGAAGAAACTCTTCTCGTGGTAAGATATGATGAGTTGTGGAGTTTTCTAGGATGGTTACCACTCATAAAAGAAGTACAATGATCAGAATCTCTTCTTAGTAGAACATGATGCTTTGTGGTGTTTTCTTTAATGGTTACCACACATGAATGTTGTACTCAGATAAGAAACACTTCTCCCAATAGGGTACGATGTTTTGTGGTGTTTTCATTAATGTTTACCGCCCATAAATGAAGTACACTTATCAGCATCACTCATAAATTGAGTACTCGCACATGAAGCACTCCGATTGGTACTCGATGCTTCTTCGTGTGTTTTACTGAATGGTTACAACACATAAATCTCGGAGAAGAAACTCTTCTTGTGGTAATATATGATGCTTTGTAGAGTGTTCTAAAGAGGTTACCACTCACAAATGAAGTACTCTGATCAGAAACACGTCATAGTAGCATCTGATGCTTTGTGTTGTTTTCGTTAATGGTTACCATCCATAAATGAAGAACTCAGATAACAAACACTTCTCGCAATAGGGTAAGATGCTTTGTGATGTTTTAGTTAATGATTATCACCCATAAATTAAGTACATTGATTAGAATCACTCATAAATTAAATACTCGGACATGAAACACTTAGAGTGGTATTTATGATTCTTCGTTGTGTTTTAATGAATGGCTACAACACTTAAATGAAGTACTCGGAGAAGAAACTCTTCCCGTGGTAAGATATGATGCGATGTGGTGTTTTCTTGAAAGGTTACCACTCATAAGTGAAGTATTATGATCAGAAACACTTCTCAATAGGATATGATGCTTTGTGTTGTTTTATTTAATGGTTACCACTCATAAATGAGGTTCTCAGATAAGAAACACTCCTCGTAGAAGCGTAAGATGCTTTGTGTGGTTTTTTTAAGGGTTACCACCCACAAATTAAGTACTTTGACCGGAATCACTCATAAATTTAGTACTCGAACATGAAGCACTTAGAGTGGTATCTATGCTTCTTTGTTGGGTTTTAATGAATGCTTACAACACTTAAATGAAGTACTCGCAGAAGAAACTTTTCTCGTGTTTAGTGCAGTTTTCTAGGATGGTGACCACTCATAAAAGAAGTACAATGATAAGAAACTCTTCTTAGTAGGATATGATGCTTTGTGGTGTTTTCTTTAATGGTTACCACACATGAATGCAGTACTCAGATAAGAAACACTTCTCCCAATATGGTACGAACATGAAGCACTTAGAGTGGTATCTATGCTTCATTGTTGTGCTTTAATGAATGGTTACAACACTTAAATGAAGTACTCGGTGAGGAAATTCTTCTCGTGGTAATATATGATGCTCTGTAGAGTGTTCTTGAGATGTTAACACTCACAAATGAAGTACTATGACTAGAAACACTTTTTAGTAGGATATGATGCATTGTGGGGTTTTTTCTTTAATGGTTACCACCCATAAATGAGGTTCTCAGATAAGAAACACATCTCGTAGAAGCGTAAGATGTTTTGTGTTGTTTTTTTAAGGGTTACCACCAACAAATTAAGTACTTTGATCGGAATCACTCATAAATTTAGTACTCGAACATGAAGCACTTAGAGTGGTATCTATGCTTCTTTGTTGGGTTTTAATGAATGGTTACAGCACTTAAATGAAGTACTCGGAGAAGAAACTCTTCTCGTGTTAAGATATGATGAGTTGTGGAGTTTTCTAGGATGGTTACCACTCATAAAAGAAGTACAATGATCAGAATCTCTTCTTAGTAGAACATGATGCTTTGTGGTGTTTTCTTTAATGGTTACCACACATGAATGTTGTACTCAGATAAGAAACACTTCTCCCAATAGGGTACGATGCTTTGTGGTGTTTTCATTAATGTTTACCGCCCATAAATGAAGTACACTGGTCAGCATCACTCATAAATTTAGTACTCGAACATGAAGCACTTAGAGTGGTATCTATGCTTCTTTGTTGGGTTTTAATGAATGGTTACAACACTTAAATGAAGTACTCGCAGAAGAAACTCTTCTCGTGTTAAGATATGATGAGTTGTGGAGTTTTCTAGGATGATTACCACTCATAAAAGAAGTACAATGATCAGAAACTCTTCTTAGTAGGATATGATGCTTTGTGGTATTTTCTTTAATGGTTACCACACATGAATGCATTACTCAGATAAGAAACACTTCTCCCAATAGGGTACGATGCTTTGTGGTGTTTTCATTAATGTTTACCGCCCATAAATGAAGTACACTGGTCAGCATCACTCATAAATTTAGTACTCGAACATGAAGCACTTAAAGTGGTATCTATGCTTCTTTGTTGTGTTTTAATGAATGGTTACAACACTTAAATGGATTACTCGGTGAGGACTCTTCTCGTGGTAATATATGATGCTCTGTAGAGTGTTCTTGATATGTTACCACTCACAAATGAAGTATTATGACTAGAAACACTTTTTAGTAGGATATGATGCATTGTGGGGTTTTCTTTGATGGTTACCACCCATAAATGAGGTTCTCAGATAAGAAACACATCTCGTAGAAGTGTAAGATGGTTTGTGATGTTTTTTTTATGGGTTACCACCCACAAATTAAGTACTTTGATCGGAATCACTCATAAATTTAGTACTCGAACATGAAGCACTTAGAGTGGTATCTATGCTTCTTTGTTGGGTTTTAATGAATGGTTACAGCACTTAAATGAAGTACTCGGAGAAGAAACTCTTCTCGTGGTAAGATATGATGAGTTGTGGAGTTTTCTAGGATGGTTACCACTCATAAAAGAAGTACAATGATCAGAATCTCTTCTTAGTAGAACATGATGCTTTGTGGTGTTTTCTTTAATGGTTACCACACATGAATGTTGTACTCAGATAAGAAACACTTCTCCCAATAGGGTACGATGCTTTGTGGTGTTTTCATTAATGTTTACCGCCCATAAATGAAGTACACTTATCAGCATCACTCATAAATTGAGTACTCGCACATGAAGCACTCCGAGTGGTACTCGATGCTTCTTCGTGTGTTTTACTGAATGGTTACAACACATAAATCTCGGAGAAGAAACTCTTCTTGTGGTAATATATGATGCTTTGTAGAGTGTTCTAAAGAGGTTACCACTCACAAATGAAGTACTCTGATCAGAAACACGTCATAGTAGCATCTGATGCTTTGTGTTGTTTTCGTTAATGGTTACCATCCATAAATGAAGAACTCAGATAACAAACACTTCTCGCAATAGGGTAAGATGCTTTGTGATGTTTTAGTTAATGATTATCACCCATAAATTAAGTACATTGATTAGAATCACTCATAAATTAAATACTCGGACATGAAACACTTAGAGTGGTATTTATGATTCTTCGTTGTGTTTTAATGAATGGCTACAACACTTAAATGAAGTACTCGGAGAAGAAACTCTTCCCGTGGTAAGATATGATGCGATGTGGTGTTTTCTTGAAAGGTTACCACTCATAAGTGAAGTATTATGATCAGAAACACTTCTCAATAGGATATGATGCTTTGTGTTGTTTTATTTAATGGTTACCACTCATAAATGAGGTTCTCAGATAAGAAACACTCCTCGTAGAAGCGTAAGATGCTTTGTGTGGTTTTTTTAAGGGTTACCACCCACAAATTAAGTACTTTGACCGGAATCACTCATAAATTTAGTACTCGAACATGAAGCACTTAGAGTGGTATCTATGCTTCTTTGTTGGGTTTTAATGAATGCTTACAACACTTAAATGAAGTACTCGCAGAAGAAACTTTTCTCGTGTTTAGTGCAGTTTTCTAGGATGGTGACCACTCATAAAAGAAGTACAATGATAAGAAACTCTTCTTAGTAGGATATGATGCTTTGTGGTGTTTTCTTTAATGGTTACCACACATGAATGCAGTACTCAGATAAGAAACACTTCTCCCAATATGGTACGAACATGAAGCACTTAGAGTGGTATCTATGCTTCATTGTTGTGCTTTAATGAATGGTTACAACACTTAAATGAAGTACTCGGTGAGGAAATTCTTCTCGTGGTAATATATGATGCTCTGTAGAGTGTTCTTGAGATGTTAACACTCACAAATGAAGTACTATGACTAGAAACACTTTTTAGTAGGATATGATGCATTGTGGGGTTTTTTCTTTAATGGTTACCACCCATAAATGAGGTTCTCAGATAAGAAACACATCTCGTAGAAGCGTAAGATGTTTTGTGTTGTTTTTTTAAGGGTTACCACCAACAAATTAAGTACTTTGATCGGAATCACTCATAAATTTAGTACTCGAACATGAAGCACTTAGAGTGGTATCTATGCTTCTTTGTTGGGTTTTAATGAATGGTTACAGCACTTAAATGAAGTACTCGGAGAAGAAACTCTTCTCGTGTTAAGATATGATGAGTTGTGGAGTTTTCTAGGATGGTTACCACTCATAAAAGAAGTACAATGATCAGAATCTCTTCTTAGTAGAACATGATGCTTTGTGGTGTTTTCTTTAATGGTTACCACACATGAATGTTGTACTCAGATAAGAAACACTTCTCCCAATAGGGTACGATGCTTTGTGGTGTTTTCATTAATGTTTACCGCCCATAAATGAAGTACACTGGTCAGCATCACTCATAAATTTAGTACTCGAACATGAAGCACTTAGAGTGGTATCTATGCTTCTTTGTTGGGTTTTAATGAATGGTTACAACACTTAAATGAAGTACTCGCAGAAGAAACTCTTCTCGTGTTAAGATATGATGAGTTGTGGAGTTTTCTAGGATGATTACCACTCATAAAAGAAGTACAATGATCAGAAACTCTTCTTAGTAGGATATGATGCTTTGTGGTATTTTCTTTAATGGTTACCACACATGAATGCATTACTCAGATAAGAAACACTTCTCCCAATAGGGTACGATGCTTTGTGGTGTTTTCATTAATGTTTACCGCCCATAAATGAAGTACACTGGTCAGCATCACTCATAAATTTAGTACTCGAACATGAAGCACTTAGAGTGGTATCTATGCTTCTTTGTTGTGTTTTAATGAATGGTTACAACACTTAAATGGATTACTCGGTGAGGACTCTTCTCGTGGTAATATATGATGCTCTGTAGAGTGTTCTTGATATGTTACCACTCACAAATGAAGTATTATGACTAGAAACACTTTTTAGTAGGATATGATGCATTGTGGGGTTTTCTTTGATGGTTACCACCCATAAATGAGGTTCTCAGATAAGAAACACATCTCGTAGAAGTGTAAGATGGTTTGTGATGTTTTTTTTATGGGTTACCACCCACAAATTAAGTACTTTGATCGGAATCACTCATAAATTTAGTACTCGAACATGAAGCACTTAGAGTGGTATCTATGCTTCTTTGTTGGGTTTTAATGAATGGTTACAGCACTTAAATGAAGTACTCGGAGAAGAAACTCTTCTCGTGGTAAGATATGATGAGTTGTGGAGTTTTCTAGGATGGTTACCACTCATAAAAGAAGTACAATGATCAGAATCTCTTCTTAGTAGAACATGATGCTTTGTGGTGTTTTCTTTAATGGTTACCACACATGAATGTTGTACTCAGATAAGAAACACTTCTCCCAATAGGGTACGATGCTTTGTGGTGTTTTCATTAATGTTTACCGCCCATAAATGAAGTACACTTATCAGCATCACTCATAAATTGAGTACTCGCACATGAAGCACTCCGAGTGGTACTCGATGCTTCTTCGTGTGTTTTACTGAATGGTTACAACACATAAATCTCGGAGAAGAAACTCTTCTTGTGGTAATATATGATGCTTTGTAGAGTGTTCTAAAGAGGTTACCACTCACAAATGAAGTACTCTGATCAGAAACACGTCATAGTAGCATCTGATGCTTTGTGTTGTTTTCGTTAATGGTTACCATCCATAAATGAAGAACTCAGATAACAAACACTTCTCGCAATAGGGTAAGATGCTTTGTGATGTTTTAGTTAATGATTATCACCCATAAATTAAGTACATTGATTAGAATCACTCATAAATTAAATACTCGGACATGAAACACTTAGAGTGGTATTTATGATTCTTCGTTGTGTTTTAATGAATGGCTACAACACTTAAATGAAGTACTCGGAGAAGAAACTCTTCCCGTGGTAAGATATGATGCGATGTGGTGTTTTCTTGAAAGGTTACCACTCATAAGTGAAGTATTATGATCAGAAACACTTCTCAATAGGATATGATGCTTTGTGTTGTTTTATTTAATGGTTACCACTCATAAATGAGGTTCTCAGATAAGAAACACTCCTCGTAGAAGCGTAAGATGCTTTGTGTGGTTTTTTTAAGGGTTACCACCCACAAATTAAGTACTTTGACCGGAATCACTCATAAATTTAGTACTCGAACATGAAGCACTTAGAGTGGTATCTATGCTTCTTTGTTGGGTTTTAATGAATGCTTACAACACTTAAATGAAGTACTCGCAGAAGAAACTTTTCTCGTGTTTAGTGCAGTTTTCTAGGATGGTGACCACTCATAAAAGAAGTACAATGATAAGAAACTCTTCTTAGTAGGATATGATGCTTTGTGGTGTTTTCTTTAATGGTTACCACACATGAATGCAGTACTCAGATAAGAAACACTTCTCCCAATATGGTACGAACATGAAGCACTTAGAGTGGTATCTATGCTTCATTGTTGTGCTTTAATGAATGGTTACAACACTTAAATGAAGTACTCGGTGAGGAAATTCTTCTCGTGGTAATATATGATGCTCTGTAGAGTGTTCTTGAGATGTTAACACTCACAAATGAAGTACTATGACTAGAAACACTTTTTAGTAGGATATGATGCATTGTGGGGTTTTTTCTTTAATGGTTACCACCCATAAATGAGGTTCTCAGATAAGAAACACATCTCGTAGAAGCGTAAGATGTTTTGTGTTGTTTTTTTAAGGGTTACCACCAACAAATTAAGTACTTTGATCGGAATCACTCATAAATTTAGTACTCGAACATGAAGCACTTAGAGTGGTATCTATGCTTCTTTGTTGGGTTTTAATGAATGGTTACAGCACTTAAATGAAGTACTCGGAGAAGAAACTCTTCTCGTGTTAAGATATGATGAGTTGTGGAGTTTTCTAGGATGGTTACCACTCATAAAAGAAGTACAATGATCAGAATCTCTTCTTAGTAGAACATGATGCTTTGTGGTGTTTTCTTTAATGGTTACCACACATGAATGTTGTACTCAGATAAGAAACACTTCTCCCAATAGGGTACGATGCTTTGTGGTGTTTTCATTAATGTTTACCGCCCATAAATGAAGTACACTGGTCAGCATCACTCATAAATTTAGTACTCGAACATGAAGCACTTAGAGTGGTATCTATGCTTCTTTGTTGGGTTTTAATGAATGGTTACAACACTTAAATGAAGTACTCGCAGAAGAAACTCTTCTCGTGTTAAGATATGATGAGTTGTGGAGTTTTCTAGGATGATTACCACTCATAAAAGAAGTACAATGATCAGAAACTCTTCTTAGTAGGATATGATGCTTTGTGGTATTTTCTTTAATGGTTACCACACATGAATGCATTACTCAGATAAGAAACACTTCTCCCAATAGGGTACGATGCTTTGTGGTGTTTTCATTAATGTTTACCGCCCATAAATGAAGTACACTGGTCAGCATCACTCATAAATTTAGTACTCGAACATGAAGCACTTAGAGTGGTATCTATGCTTCTTTGTTGTGTTTTAATGAATGGTTACAACACTTAAATGGATTACTCGGTGAGGACTCTTCTCGTGGTAATATATGATGCTCTGTAGAGTGTTCTTGATATGTTACCACTCACAAATGAAGTATTATGACTAGAAACACTTTTTAGTAGGATATGATGCATTGTGGGGTTTTCTTTGATGGTTACCACCCATAAATGAGGTTCTCAGATAAGAAACACATCTCGTAGAAGTGTAAGATGGTTTGTGATGTTTTTTTTATGGGTTACCACCCACAAATTAAGTACTTTGATCGGAATCACTCATAAATTTAGTACTCGAACATGAAGCACTTAGAGTGGTATCTATGCTTCTTTGTTGGGTTTTAATGAATGGTTACAGCACTTAAATGAAGTACTCGGAGAAGAAACTCTTCTCGTGGTAAGATATGATGAGTTGTGGAGTTTTCTAGGATGGTTACCACTCATAAAAGAAGTACAATGATCAGAATCTCTTCTTAGTAGAACATGATGCTTTGTGGTGTTTTCTTTAATGGTTACCACACATGAATGTTGTACTCAGATAAGAAACACTTCTCCCAATAGGGTACGATGCTTTGTGGTGTTTTCATTAATGTTTACCGCCCATAAATGAAGTACACTTATCAGCATCACTCATAAATTGAGTACTCGCACATGAAGCACTCCGAGTGGTACTCGATGCTTCTTCGTGTGTTTTACTGAATGGTTACAACACATAAATCTCGGAGAAGAAACTCTTCTTGTGGTAATATATGATGCTTTGTAGAGTGTTCTAAAGAGGTTACCACTCACAAATGAAGTACTCTGATCAGAAACACGTCATAGTAGCATCTGATGCTTTGTGTTGTTTTCGTTAATGGTTACCATCCATAAATGAAGAACTCAGATAAAAAACACTTCTCGCAATAGGGTAAGATGCTTTGTGATGTTTTAGTTAATGATTATCACCCATAAATTAAGTACATTGATTAGAATCACTCATAAATTAAATACTCGGACATGAAACACTTAGAGTGGTATTTATGATTCTTCGTTGTGTTTTAATGAATGGCTACAACACTTAAATGAAGTACTCGGAGAAGAAACTCTTCCCGTGGTAAGATATGATGCGATGTGGTGTTTTCTTGAAAGGTTACCACTCATAAGTGAAGTATTATGATCAGAAACACTTCTCAATAGGATATGATGCTTTGTGTTGTTTTATTTAATGGTTACCACTCATAAATGAGGTTCTCAGATAAGAAACACTCCTCGTAGAAGCGTAAGATGCTTTGTGTGGTTTTTTTAAGGGTTACCACCCACAAATTAAGTACTTTGACCGGAATCACTCATAAATTTAGTACTCGAACATGAAGCACTTAGAGTGGTATCTATGCTTCTTTGTTGGGTTTTAATGAATGCTTACAACACTTAAATGAAGTACTCGCAGAAGAAACTTTTCTCGTGTTTAGTGCAGTTTTCTAGGATGGTGACCACTCATAAAAGAAGTACAATGATAAGAAACTCTTCTTAGTAGGATATGATGCTTTGTGGTGTTTTCTTTAATGGTTACCACACATGAATGCAGTACTCAGATAAGAAACACTTCTCCCAATATGGTACGAACATGAAGCACTTAGAGTGGTATCTATGCTTCATTGTTGTGCTTTAATGAATGGTTACAACACTTAAATGAAGTACTCGGTGAGGAAATTCTTCTCGTGGTAATATATGATGCTCTGTAGAGTGTTCTTGAGATGTTAACACTCACAAATGAAGTACTATGACTAGAAACACTTTTTAGTAGGATATGATGCATTGTGGGGTTTTTTCTTTAATGGTTACCACCCATAAATGAGGTTCTCAGATAAGAAACACATCTCGTAGAAGCGTAAGATGTTTTGTGTTGTTTTTTTAAGGGTTACCACCAACAAATTAAGTACTTTGATCGGAATCACTCATAAATTTAGTACTCGAACATGAAGCACTTAGAGTGGTATCTATGCTTCTTTGTTGGGTTTTAATGAATGGTTACAGCACTTAAATGAAGTACTCGGAGAAGAAACTCTTCTCGTGTTAAGATATGATGAGTTGTGGAGTTTTCTAGGATGGTTACCACTCATAAAAGAAGTACAATGATCAGAATCTCTTCTTAGTAGAACATGATGCTTTGTGGTGTTTTCTTTAATGGTTACCACACATGAATGTTGTACTCAGATAAGAAACACTTCTCCCAATAGGGTACGATGCTTTGTGGTGTTTTCATTAATGTTTACCGCCCATAAATGAAGTACACTGGTCAGCATCACTCATAAATTTAGTACTCGAACATGAAGCACTTAGAGTGGTATCTATGCTTCTTTGTTGGGTTTTAATGAATGGTTACAACACTTAAATGAAGTACTCGCAGAAGAAACTCTTCTCGTGTTAAGATATGATGAGTTGTGGAGTTTTCTAGGATGATTACCACTCATAAAAGAAGTACAATGATCAGAAACTCTTCTTAGTAGGATATGATGCTTTGTGGTATTTTCTTTAATGGTTACCACACATGAATGCATTACTCAGATAAGAAACACTTCTCCCAATAGGGTACGATGCTTTGTGGTGTTTTCATTAATGTTTACCGCCCATAAATGAAGTACACTGGTCAGCATCACTCATAAATTTAGTACTCGAACATGAAGCACTTAGAGTGGTATCTATGCTTCTTTGTTGTGTTTTAATGAATGGTTACAACACTTAAATGGATTACTCGGTGAGGACTCTTCTCGTGGTAATATATGATGCTCTGTAGAGTGTTCTTGATATGTTACCACTCACAAATGAAGTATTATGACTAGAAACACTTTTTAGTAGGATATGATGCATTGTGGGGTTTTCTTTGATGGTTACCACCCATAAATGAGGTTCTCAGATAAGAAACACATCTCGTAGAAGTGTAAGATGGTTTGTGATGTTTTTTTTATGGGTTACCACCCACAAATTAAGTACTTTGATCGGAATCACTCATAAATTTAGTACTCGAACATGAAGCACTTAGAGTGGTATCTATGCTTCTTTGTTGGGTTTTAATGAATGGTTACAGCACTTAAATGAAGTACTCGGAGAAGAAACTCTTCTCGTGGTAAGATATGATGAGTTGTGGAGTTTTCTAGGATGGTTACCACTCATAAAAGAAGTACAATGATCAGAATCTCTTCTTAGTAGAACATGATGCTTTGTGGTGTTTTCTTTAATGGTTACCACACATGAATGTTGTACTCAGATAAGAAACACTTCTCCCAATAGGGTACGATGCTTTGTGGTGTTTTCATTAATGTTTACCGCCCATAAATGAAGTACACTTATCAGCATCACTCATAAATTGAGTACTCGCACATGAAGCACTCCGAGTGGTACTCGATGCTTCTTCGTGTGTTTTACTGAATGGTTACAACACATAAATCTCGGAGAAGAAACTCTTCTTGTGGTAATATATGATGCTTTGTAGAGTGTTCTAAAGAGGTTACCACTCACAAATGAAGTACTCTGATCAGAAACACGTCATAGTAGCATCTGATGCTTTGTGTTGTTTTCGTTAATGGTTACCATCCATAAATGAAGAACTCAGATAACAAACACTTCTCGCAATAGGGTAAGATGCTTTGTGATGTTTTAGTTAATGATTATCACCCATAAATTAAGTACATTGATTAGAATCACTCATAAATTAAATACTCGGACATGAAACACTTAGAGTGGTATTTATGATTCTTCGTTGTGTTTTAATGAATGGCTACAACACTTAAATGAAGTACTCGGAGAAGAAACTCTTCCCGTGGTAAGATATGATGCGATGTGGTGTTTTCTTGAAAGGTTACCACTCATAAGTGAAGTATTATGATCAGAAACACTTCTCAATAGGATATGATGCTTTGTGTTGTTTTATTTAATGGTTACCACTCATAAATGAGGTTCTCAGATAAGAAACACTCCTCGTAGAAGCGTAAGATGCTTTGTGTGGTTTTTTTAAGGGTTACCACCCACAAATTAAGTACTTTGACCGGAATCACTCATAAATTTAGTACTCGAACATGAAGCACTTAGAGTGGTATCTATGCTTCTTTGTTGGGTTTTAATGAATGCTTACAACACTTAAATGAAGTACTCGCAGAAGAAACTTTTCTCGTGTTTAGTGCAGTTTTCTAGGATGGTGACCACTCATAAAAGAAGTACAATGATAAGAAACTCTTCTTAGTAGGATATGATGCTTTGTGGTGTTTTCTTTAATGGTTACCACACATGAATGCAGTACTCAGATAAGAAACACTTCTCCCAATATGGTACGAACATGAAGCACTTAGAGTGGTATCTATGCTTCATTGTTGTGCTTTAATGAATGGTTACAACACTTAAATGAAGTACTCGGTGAGGAAATTCTTCTCGTGGTAATATATGATGCTCTGTAGAGTGTTCTTGAGATGTTAACACTCACAAATGAAGTACTATGACTAGAAACACTTTTTAGTAGGATATGATGCATTGTGGGGTTTTTTCTTTAATGGTTACCACCCATAAATGAGGTTCTCAGATAAGAAACACATCTCGTAGAAGCGTAAGATGTTTTGTGTTGTTTTTTTAAGGGTTACCACCAACAAATTAAGTACTTTGATCGGAATCACTCATAAATTTAGTACTCGAACATGAAGCACTTAGAGTGGTATCTATGCTTCTTTGTTGGGTTTTAATGAATGGTTACAGCACTTAAATGAAGTACTCGGAGAAGAAACTCTTCTCGTGTTAAGATATGATGAGTTGTGGAGTTTTCTAGGATGGTTACCACTCATAAAAGAAGTACAATGATCAGAATCTCTTCTTAGTAGAACATGATGCTTTGTGGTGTTTTCTTTAATGGTTACCACACATGAATGTTGTACTCAGATAAGAAACACTTCTCCCAATAGGGTACGATGCTTTGTGGTGTTTTCATTAATGTTTACCGCCCATAAATGAAGTACACTGGTCAGCATCACTCATAAATTTAGTACTCGAACATGAAGCACTTAGAGTGGTATCTATGCTTCTTTGTTGGGTTTTAATGAATGGTTACAACACTTAAATGAAGTACTCGCAGAAGAAACTCTTCTCGTGTTAAGATATGATGAGTTGTGGAGTTTTCTAGGATGATTACCACTCATAAAAGAAGTACAATGATCAGAAACTCTTCTTAGTAGGATATGATGCTTTGTGGTATTTTCTTTAATGGTTACCACACATGAATGCATTACTCAGATAAGAAACACTTCTCCCAATAGGGTACGATGCTTTGTGGTGTTTTCATTAATGTTTACCGCCCATAAATGAAGTACACTGGTCAGCATCACTCATAAATTTAGTACTCGAACATGAAGCACTTAGAGTGGTATCTATGCTTCTTTGTTGTGTTTTAATGAATGGTTACAACACTTAAATGGATTACTCGGTGAGGACTCTTCTCGTGGTAATATATGATGCTCTGTAGAGTGTTCTTGATATGTTACCACTCACAAATGAAGTATTATGACTAGAAACACTTTTTAGTAGGATATGATGCATTGTGGGGTTTTCTTTGATGGTTACCACCCATAAATGAGGTTCTCAGATAAGAAACACATCTCGTAGAAGTGTAAGATGGTTTGTGATGTTTTTTTTATGGGTTACCACCCACAAATTAAGTACTTTGATCGGAATCACTCATAAATTTAGTACTCGAACATGAAGCACTTAGAGTGGTATCTATGCTTCTTTGTTGGGTTTTAATGAATGGTTACAGCACTTAAATGAAGTACTCGGAGAAGAAACTCTTCTCGTGGTAAGATATGATGAGTTGTGGAGTTTTCTAGGATGGTTACCACTCATAAAAGAAGTACAATGATCAGAATCTCTTCTTAGTAGAACATGATGCTTTGTGGTGTTTTCTTTAATGGTTACCACACATGAATGTTGTACTCAGATAAGAAACACTTCTCCCAATAGGGTACGATGCTTTGTGGTGTTTTCATTAATGTTTACCGCCCATAAATGAAGTACACTTATCAGCATCACTCATAAATTGAGTACTCGCACATGAAGCACTCCGAGTGGTACTCGATGCTTCTTCGTGTGTTTTACTGAATGGTTACAACACATAAATCTCGGAGAAGAAACTCTTCTTGTGGTAATATATGATGCTTTGTAGAGTGTTCTAAAGAGGTTACCACTCACAAATGAAGTACTCTGATCAGAAACACGTCATAGTAGCATCTGATGCTTTGTGTTGTTTTCGTTAATGGTTACCATCCATAAATGAAGAACTCAGATAAAAAACACTTCTCGCAATAGGGTAAGATGCTTTGTGATGTTTTAGTTAATGATTATCACCCATAAATTAAGTACATTGATTAGAATCACTCATAAATTAAATACTCGGACATGAAACACTTAGAGTGGTATTTATGATTCTTCGTTGTGTTTTAATGAATGGCTACAACACTTAAATGAAGTACTCGGAGAAGAAACTCTTCCCGTGGTAAGATATGATGCGATGTGGTGTTTTCTTGAAAGGTTACCACTCATAAGTGAAGTATTATGATCAGAAACACTTCTCAATAGGATATGATGCTTTGTGTTGTTTTATTTAATGGTTACCACTCATAAATGAGGTTCTCAGATAAGAAACACTCCTCGTAGAAGCGTAAGATGCTTTGTGTGGTTTTTTTAAGGGTTACCACCCACAAATTAAGTACTTTGACCGGAATCACTCATAAATTTAGTACTCGAACATGAAGCACTTAGAGTGGTATCTATGCTTCTTTGTTGGGTTTTAATGAATGCTTACAACACTTAAATGAAGTACTCGCAGAAGAAACTTTTCTCGTGTTTAGTGCAGTTTTCTAGGATGGTGACCACTCATAAAAGAAGTACAATGATAAGAAACTCTTCTTAGTAGGATATGATGCTTTGTGGTGTTTTCTTTAATGGTTACCACACATGAATGCAGTACTCAGATAAGAAACACTTCTCCCAATATGGTACGAACATGAAGCACTTAGAGTGGTATCTATGCTTCATTGTTGTGCTTTAATGAATGGTTACAACACTTAAATGAAGTACTCGGTGAGGAAATTCTTCTCGTGGTAATATATGATGCTCTGTAGAGTGTTCTTGAGATGTTAACACTCACAAATGAAGTACTATGACTAGAAACACTTTTTAGTAGGATATGATGCATTGTGGGGTTTTTTCTTTAATGGTTACCACCCATAAATGAGGTTCTCAGATAAGAAACACATCTCGTAGAAGCGTAAGATGTTTTGTGTTGTTTTTTTAAGGGTTACCACCAACAAATTAAGTACTTTGATCGGAATCACTCATAAATTTAGTACTCGAACATGAAGCACTTAGAGTGGTATCTATGCTTCTTTGTTGGGTTTTAATGAATGGTTACAGCACTTAAATGAAGTACTCGGAGAAGAAACTCTTCTCGTGTTAAGATATGATGAGTTGTGGAGTTTTCTAGGATGGTTACCACTCATAAAAGAAGTACAATGATCAGAATCTCTTCTTAGTAGAACATGATGCTTTGTGGTGTTTTCTTTAATGGTTACCACACATGAATGTTGTACTCAGATAAGAAACACTTCTCCCAATAGGGTACGATGCTTTGTGGTGTTTTCATTAATGTTTACCGCCCATAAATGAAGTACACTGGTCAGCATCACTCATAAATTTAGTACTCGAACATGAAGCACTTAGAGTGGTATCTATGCTTCTTTGTTGGGTTTTAATGAATGGTTACAACACTTAAATGAAGTACTCGCAGAAGAAACTCTTCTCGTGTTAAGATATGATGAGTTGTGGAGTTTTCTAGGATGATTACCACTCATAAAAGAAGTACAATGATCAGAAACTCTTCTTAGTAGGATATGATGCTTTGTGGTATTTTCTTTAATGGTTACCACACATGAATGCATTACTCAGATAAGAAACACTTCTCCCAATAGGGTACGATGCTTTGTGGTGTTTTCATTAATGTTTACCGCCCATAAATGAAGTACACTGGTCAGCATCACTCATAAATTTAGTACTCGAACATGAAGCACTTAGAGTGGTATCTATGCTTCTTTGTTGTGTTTTAATGAATGGTTACAACACTTAAATGGATTACTCGGTGAGGACTCTTCTCGTGGTAATATATGATGCTCTGTAGAGTGTTCTTGATATGTTACCACTCACAAATGAAGTATTATGACTAGAAACACTTTTTAGTAGGATATGATGCATTGTGGGGTTTTCTTTGATGGTTACCACCCATAAATGAGGTTCTCAGATAAGAAACACATCTCGTAGAAGTGTAAGATGGTTTGTGATGTTTTTTTTATGGGTTACCACCCACAAATTAAGTACTTTGATCGGAATCACTCATAAATTTAGTACTCGAACATGAAGCACTTAGAGTGGTATCTATGCTTCTTTGTTGGGTTTTAATGAATGGTTACAGCACTTAAATGAAGTACTCGGAGAAGAAACTCTTCTCGTGGTAAGATATGATGAGTTGTGGAGTTTTCTAGGATGGTTACCACTCATAAAAGAAGTACAATGATCAGAATCTCTTCTTAGTAGAACATGATGCTTTGTGGTGTTTTCTTTAATGGTTACCACACATGAATGTTGTACTCAGATAAGAAACACTTCTCCCAATAGGGTACGATGCTTTGTGGTGTTTTCATTAATGTTTACCGCCCATAAATGAAGTACACTTATCAGCATCACTCATAAATTGAGTACTCGCACATGAAGCACTCCGAGTGGTACTCGATGCTTCTTCGTGTGTTTTACTGAATGGTTACAACACATAAATCTCGGAGAAGAAACTCTTCTTGTGGTAATATATGATGCTTTGTAGAGTGTTCTAAAGAGGTTACCACTCACAAATGAAGTACTCTGATCAGAAACACGTCATAGTAGCATCTGATGCTTTGTGTTGTTTTCGTTAATGGTTACCATCCATAAATGAAGAACTCAGATAACAAACACTTCTCGCAATAGGGTAAGATGCTTTGTGATGTTTTAGTTAATGATTATCACCCATAAATTAAGTACATTGATTAGAATCACTCATAAATTAAATACTCGGACATGAAACACTTAGAGTGGTATTTATGATTCTTCGTTGTGTTTTAATGAATGGCTACAACACTTAAATGAAGTACTCGGAGAAGAAACTCTTCCCGTGGTAAGATATGATGCGATGTGGTGTTTTCTTGAAAGGTTACCACTCATAAGTGAAGTATTATGATCAGAAACACTTCTCAATAGGATATGATGCTTTGTGTTGTTTTATTTAATGGTTACCACTCATAAATGAGGTTCTCAGATAAGAAACACTCCTCGTAGAAGCGTAAGATGCTTTGTGTGGTTTTTTTAAGGGTTACCACCCACAAATTAAGTACTTTGACCGGAATCACTCATAAATTTAGTACTCGAACATGAAGCACTTAGAGTGGTATCTATGCTTCTTTGTTGGGTTTTAATGAATGCTTACAACACTTAAATGAAGTACTCGCAGAAGAAACTTTTCTCGTGTTTAGTGCAGTTTTCTAGGATGGTGACCACTCATAAAAGAAGTACAATGATAAGAAACTCTTCTTAGTAGGATATGATGCTTTGTGGTGTTTTCTTTAATGGTTACCACACATGAATGCAGTACTCAGATAAGAAAC